>JASSRZ010000007.1:17463278-17475527 GCA_032164315.1 Malacoctenus gilli
CCCCCCCCCCCCCCCCCCCCCCCCCCCCCCCCCCCCCCCCCCCCCCCCCCCCCCCCCCCCCCCCCCCCCCCCAAGAGCCTGCCTCAGAGGAACCAACCAGTTTATTGTGAGTGTGTGTGTGTGTGCAGGGTGAGTGTGAGTGACTGTGCAGGGTCTGATGCCCCTGGGAATGAAGAGTGGGTTGTCAGACCCCTTGGAGCCGGACACCAGGAAGTAACATCCCTGTCTGTCTGAGCCTCTGGGAGACAGTGAGACCACCCGGGGGTGGGGGATCCCAGTGAGCACACGGACTCAGGACAGATTGCTCAGCGAGACTCCAAATGTTCACACAGACTCAGTGCCGACAACCGAAAACGGGAGTATATTTCAGTCTGCCGATAGTTCGATCTAGTTGTCATTTTTAGGGCTGTGGGATCTTCAAGTCAGTCAGTGAAAAGATAAACGTGACTCCTCTTTTTACTCTAATTACATACTCTGAAAGTAATCATTGATACGTTTCAGTGAGCACGATGATAGATTGTGTTCGTCTGAGTCAGTTCTGTATGTCACCACCATTGCTGGACTACTTTCTCTTGATTATGGAGTGTCTACATGACCGAACACAATAACTCAGAAGCCACTGGCATCTAGGATTTGAGGGGAACTGAGTGACAAGACAAGGGAGTGTTGGTGGGCACTCTTTTTCCAAGCTTTGTGTGAGGAGAGGCCCATGGTCTCAGACTCTGAAATCCCTCAGAGAAAGGTACAACATTAACTTCTAACCCCTCCTTATACACCATGTGTACACAACCCAGCGAAGCACTCAGGCTCGAGTGCTTGTCGCAAGACTTGCTGACGCACATCGGATGATGTTCCAGCATCAAGTATACACAGAGTTTTAGGACTCCACACAACAAACATACACTCTTAATGTCTCTCTCTGTTTGTTCCCCTAAGTCCATATCTGATCCAAGCTGTGACCCTCTTTCCCTCTTCATCACTGGCGTTTCGTAGTTAAATTACTGTACTTTTCTCCTGAGAAGCGTGAAGTTTGAGTGAATCCAGCAAACGAACGTTTCCCTGTCACATGTTTGGCAGTGTGTTTGAGGTCTCCAACTATGTAAGTGACAGTGCTGGCACAACAGTGTACTGTCATTTCTACTGACTTCATAAAGAACATAGAGTCATGTGATGGAGTCAATTCCAACTGTTCACAGTTAAAGGAATGGTAAACAACCACACAATTTATCACCGTTTCATCTTGTGTGTGGTTTGAACACGGGATTTGAACCCAAGACCTCGTTGATGTGTGTTGAGAGCATCAATCAAGAAGTGTTCACTTTAGTTTCAATGCTAGTCCAAGCCCATTTCCTTGTAATCAGCTCCTTTTAGACAACTTCCTTGATGACATCACCCTACATCTTGCCTGTTCTAATATAATTCAGTGTCTTTGTAAGGCTATTGTGCAACATGGGGGCCGTTGGCCAGTATGGGGGTCACCAGAAGGATTGATCTCACTTGTAGCAGAAAGTTTGAGTGGAAAAACAGACGGAGGCAGACAAAACTGATTGATTTTCAGGTAACTGATCCACCTAATTTGTTCACTAGCTGACACACTGCTTTCACCAAAATCAGCAGGCATCGTGCAACAAAAGGACCCCTCCCTGCTCAGTGACAACTAACTAAAATAAAGACTTTCAATCGTTCGTTTACTCCTTTTCTACTAATGGGCGGTTGTGACTCAACAATTCACCTCATGTTGACCTTAAAAGTAAGGATGGCTACATTGACCCAGTAGTAGATTATCCAATTGCATCCAATCTTAACAGGCCTGACTTGTGTTTAGCACGAGAACAGCTCTGCTCAGACAAAACATGTTGGTCCTCATTGGTCTTCGGAGTCTATGTATCTCTGGGTGCAAGTCTGACTTATCTCTGTGACGTGCGTAATCTGTCACAGGATAGCTTCAGTGGTCCGCGTTCATGAAGCCAGCCGGCTACATGATGCTGAGCCCGACGCCTACAGGGGGATTTCGCGGGGACGTTACACAATTCGAGATGCCACTCAAAGACGTGTGGATGGTTTTTGTATGCGTGATCTCAGCATTATCTCACATAATCGCATTATCCACTTAAATTATCATGGGTTGCATAATGTCCACAACCTGCAAGCACTTACATACTGTGATGCTTAACACATGTTCTCAATCGACACAAGGAGATTAGATGTATCATTTAAGTATGTATTTTTATGGGGGGGGCAAAGGTGTAGTTCGGAAATTTAGCAACCAATCAGGGAAGTCAAAACATAACAAAAAGTCACCATGTAATGTCCAACACAAAGGCCAAATTGTATTCAAAATCATTTCACCAAGTCATTGGAAGATTTTGCATCATAGACCAATAAAGCTGGGTGTCGTCAGCATAGGATTGCATGTGTCTCCAGAGCCTCCCACCACCGCCTGAAGGAAAGACTTCAGAACGTCTGCACACCCACCAAGATTTCATAGCTGACAATGTGTCTAACAATGTGTGTGCGGAAGATTCTGGTTTGACATAAAGGAATCCATCTAAAGTACCTTAACCTTATCCATCTTAACCTGCTGCATGGCAACTGGTGGTCTGTGGTCACCAAAAAGTCCAAATTATGCTCTTTAGAAAGTCTCAGACAGCCTGTGCAGACTTCTGGTCCAGCACATGCAAATTCTGCATGTTGCCATGTCTCTAATAATGCGACACAAATGTCTTATTGTGGTGTCCTTGACAAACCTCAGTGCAGGCAAAGTCCTGTCCCCACCCCGGAAACATTGGCACCTCAGGGTGACCCGACCGTCAGGTTGGGAATCACTGATGTATCTTAACGTTTAACAGCAGGTCACAAATCATCTGAAATGAAGTGGATCTGTTCAGATTTAGCAGGAATGTTTGAATTGCTCGAAGGTAAGCCTCGTGCTGACCTTGACTTGTCTGGCTGAAGGGTAAAGCAACAAAAAAAAGACAGCAGCTCACACGTGAATCTCGGCCATCGTAATGAAGCAATGAGAAATCTGTCTGAAAAACTGGGAGAATGAAACTTGCGCTCCTCGCGGAGACAGAACCAAGGCCACTGAGAGCTACAACTGTTGCCAAAACAAGTTCAACAAAGTACTGAATTAGGGGATATTTAGAATTTTTTATCTAATCTCAGAGATTAGTGAAGGAATGGCAGACAATTTGGGAGGAGGGAAATGGGAGTTGTGAGAAAGAAAGAAAGAAAGAAAGAAAGAAAGAAAGAAAGAAAGAAAGAAAGAAAGAAAGAAAGAAAGAAAGAGCACACCATTATGACAGAGGATAGCGCACTTTGAGCACCTTTCTCACAAGCATTTCAGTTCAGCGGCCACATCCACCCCGTTGAAATCTTGAAAAGCAGCATCATACCCTTTAAATAGATGTGCCAAATTTACCACAGTTTGAAGTCTGAAGGCTTTTTATACAGCTTTTCTCAGTTAACTCTCACTCCCCCTCTTAAGATGGTAATGGTGCTATTTTGCTAATATTACAAGCTTTCTGTTTTGTTTTGTTTTTTCTGGACTACTGCTAATTGTTGCCATCTGCCTCTTCGTTCTTAGTCTCAGTGGTGTGACGAATCTCAACAAATTGAGATTAGTTAAACAACAGAAATGTTACTATTGTTTTTTTTCTGTTTTTTACACCAAATACATCTTCTTCTCACCAGGAGAGGCACTTTAATGCTTTGATTTCAATCAACTTCGAGTGTAAACCAGTATATCTGAGTCACTTTAAGGTTCCAATTATGCTGCCGGGAGCAGACATGGCTCACTGGGTGACATCAGATGACGAAGCCCTGTTCTCAAAGCCAGCTAAACATCGTGGTATGTTTACGAAAAAAAGCGAAGCACAAACCGATGACACCACGTTGCTTAGCCCAATGGATGGAAATGGTTGTGTGCAAAATATGCATTTGGCGGACTGCAGAAGCACTTTGAGTCTTCGGTAACACCTCCTGCTAAATATTTAACAGCGATCCAAGGATGTTTGACCACATGGTTCCTGAATGCAAGAAAAAAGTGCCGTTCAAATAGAATTAATTGTACAAAGCTTTATGTAGCTTGATTTTTCTCCACTGGATGTGCTGAAGTTGTAATGACCAATAGAGGGCACCTACAGCCTCAAATCGAAGGACACAGTAAGCACCAAATAAACATATCCGTTATTGTTGTATTACAAATCTAAGACATTATTTTTCACACTTTGATTCTACAGCCTAATGTCAGAGATGGCTGTGTTGCAGCATGCACCGTTCTGTGCATCAGGCCTAGGGCTTCATGCAGGAGACACAGGTTGAGGTTTAATAAAGGCTATGGCCCCTGGAAGCCCACTGAGATTTTGAACTATCAGCAGAAAACACAAGGAGGATCTGATGGCAGGAGACACTGTGGCGTGTTATTCTTCAATTAAAGCCCCCCCCTCACCCTGAAACCGAAAGGGCCATGTTGGCCTTTCCCATCCTTGTCTCCCTTTCAAATTAGGTTACATCACAGTGGAGAGGAACTCCCTCGCACGCTGCTGCCTTTCCACTCTTTTCCCCTCACTTACATCTCACAAGAGCACTCTGGGATGGCTTTTCCAGCCTTTAACTTATGCACATACTATCCCTTACACCCCCCCCCCAACCCCCTGCAGGTTTGATCCAGACTAAATATTTTGGCAGAAAGCATGTGAGAGGTCTTTGCAGCCTCCAACTGGGCGGGGCGGGTGATCTGCCGAAGGGCTCCAACAATAGACCTGACCTTCATGCCTTGTGGGGTTTGGGTGAGGGGGTGTTCGAGATAAGGCTGCCAGTCTAGACACTGTCAGGGAGATCGCAATATCGGTGCAAAAAACACGAGCTCGCGCACTGTAACTTATCACCAGCTGAGGAACACAGTTTGTACAGTACATCAGACTCTGAGCAGTCGACACCCCGAAGTAGCGGCTGCCTGGCCTGATACCTCCCTGTACGCGTTGCCACGGCAATCTCACGGCGGTGGTGTTCCTATCGGAAGCCTTCCGCGAGACACAGCAAACCGGAGAATGGACTATCTGCGATAAAGGAGCCCTGGAAGAAGATCCCAACGAGGACCTGTGACCCACAGAAGTGGGGGGGGGGTGTTAGGCCATTTCACCAAGCGCAGGTCAAGGAGTGGCAGCTTCACTGCACAGAGAGCACATGCTCGGCAGCACTGACGTGGCCCTCGCCGTGCTTTCATTCATTAACTCAAAGTGACATTTAGTGGCGTTTCGTGCAGCTGCATGTAATGGGTCGCACGCTGCTCCGCGGGCTTCGTCACTCCTTCGCAGTCACAAGCGAGTGAATTCCGTTGCGGATCGCTACACGCACTCCCGTTCTTCATGGTCACAGCTTGTACTTGAACTCATTTTGTAGAAAAAGAGAGAAACCAGAGTGGGAAATCATTGAACACATCTGAACGAGTTCTTACGAAATCAAAAATGAAAGCACTTTTATTAAGTTTGGAGTTATTTAACATTTATGTGGACATTTTGACCTTTATTGTCTCCATCTAGACATCAATGACATTCAGGTTTCAGTTATACTCATTTTTATCCATCTGAACTCTGTTCTGAGAAAACATTGTTTGAAAAAATTGATTTCTAATTGTGTAGTTTGTCAAGTCAGAGACTGCAGATGGCACTACAGGTGGAGTCAGTGGATCAACAGAATCTCATGGGAAAAGAACTGCTCACTTTGAATTTGACATCAGTCCGATGGTTGTGAGAATGACAAGCATCAGAGGAATCTCCGTTAACAATGAACCAGAGTCCAACTTGGAAGAGACAGCCTGGACTCAAAGTGCATGTGGCAATATTGCACCACTCTTTTCCATGGGGTGCCACTGCTCGAATCTAGCACTTACAAGGCAAAAATCAAAGAAGAAAACGGCTTTTTGATTTGTTTGCACAACCCCACTTGATTTCAGTACACAGCAAGAACAGTGCACCCTCAAATTCAGACAGTCTGCAAGTTCCTGTTTCTGCTTGAGTGTTTGAACCAGATACGATTGAACGTGTACTTGTTTCATTCACCTCTGCAGGCCACATTATTATTATTCTCTTACCCAGTAATGTATCTAAACTAATTCTGTTCCTCTTGGTGTGAACCTAACAAAACACCTAAATGATCTCTGTCAGACTCCCTTATTCTTGCCTTTTTGTAACCACTCGTCCTGAAGCCCAAAGGGCAGCGAGCTGGTCCTTATGAGGCTCCCACCTGGAACTTTTCCAGCAGTCCTGGAAGGGGTTCCCACATCTGCTGAACACTTGTTGGCAGCTATCCATTCATTCTGAGTTCCCAGCGCTCCTAACCCTCCTCGGCAGGATTTTAGGTGTAAGACGGAGGGAGCCAGAAGAATCAGATGTGGAGCGTTGTCTGTCTGCCCCGCCGTCCGGATCCAAGCCTGATTAATGTGCCATGTCAGCGAGTGCATCTGTCAAAGATCAAACTGAAATCTGTACTTTCGAACACTGATTGGCTTTCAGGGGTACTCAGATTAACAGCTTGGGACTCTTCTCTCACAGCTAGCTCTATCTATTCCACCTCTTTCACACTTGTCAAGTCAAAGGGTGCCGGAGTGGATTCTTGCTCACTTTAAGGCAGAATACACACCTGACGGGTCACCAGTCCATCACAGACAATCATTCACTCACATTCAGAGGCACCAAGTGACTTTCTATACATGATTTTTTGGATTGTGTGCGGGAACAGTAGTGCGAGGAGAAAACAGGCATGCACGCACGCACAGAGGCCCCACCCAGGCACAATGCTTCACACTGAGAGTCTCACCATCAAGTGGAAATCAGACCTTTAAGCCAAGGTGACCGACTCACCTTTAGTTCAGAGATGATGACTATTTCGCCGAACTCCAATTTACTAAACGAGCAGCTCTCTATTCCATGACTAAATCGGACATCCTGTTGAGTTTGAGTATGGTTTTTTTTTTCAGTTCACCCGTCTTCCTCCAGAGGATGCACTTCAAGTTGAAAATGAGGGAAAAAAATTTGCTTAATCATCACAATAATAAACACTGCAATAGTACAGCTACACATGAACACCTTGTGAGAGAACAAACTGAGGGAGACAAAAGTAAAGCAAGGATTTATCCACTAATTTGCCAAAAGGAGCAACTCAAATCAAGTCTTTTCCACTCATGTCATTTCACCCTCCTACAAGAAAAAAAAATGTTCAGGTCGAAAACAGGCAGCGGAAAGACAACAGAGGGGATGGAAGGAGGCTCAAGGGAGCAGCAGCCATGGAGACTATGTGGAGTGGCTTCAGTGAAGCAGTGAACCATCTCTGGGACGAAGCGTCAGTGCTGCCAGCAAAGGAGCAAACCAGGCTGCTGGAGACCAGAGAGTTTATGAGTGCTGGCGCAACTTCCCCCAATGCAGGAAAATGCATATTCAAAAAAAGTCATAGTTACGTGGGTCTTAGCAAGCCTGGAAAATGGTACCAGGAGTATTTGTCTGACCCCTACATGTGACTAAATAAGCAGTCATGTGGTCACTAAGCATTTGACTCACTTACAGGTGGGAAGATGAGCTGTTGTTGAACTTTTGGTCAGATAAGTAAGCGATTACTTGTATCCAAGCGGGCGAGCTGAGACAGTGAGCTAACGCCAGGAACAGATGAAACGGGACTTGACTAGGTATTCAACAGTCACTACAGTATTGTTGCGATTAGACATGATAACATTTTGACATGTTCCCCGAGACCTCCTGAGTTCAAATACGTTCTCGCAGAGTCTGTAGTGGGCTGTCCTGTTTGGAGACCTTTTCCAAATGCAACATTTAAGTGAATCAGTCCCATTGTATGTCACCCAAAGGCCCAAAAGCCTCAAAGTCAACTTTGATCCCACTTGGTTTCATCTCGCCAGACCACCAACCACGAAAGGGTTGGATGCTTTTGTTCATCTCGTTTCGTTATCAGAGGGCTCCAGCACATTATTGTGAGTAATAAAGGAAAAAGTCAGCCATGTTTGGCCCACGCTCTGCTTTCTTAAAGCAACAAAGTAGTGAGATAGTTGCCATGTTGTCATGCACACATGCTGACCATTTGATTCCAGTGTTGTTGTGTTGCCACCAGTGTGTCCAGGTAATCGCAAGTATCATGGAACATCGCCCCAGACGGACATTACATAATGATGTAGGTCATTCTTCCCATGACCTTTTCAATCAGCCACTGTATGAATGTCGATGACCTTAAATGGATTTGGTTAGGCTTGATCCCCCAATCCAATAAAAAGTATACACAGGACCCCCTTCAAAGAGGGATCCCCCCTCAGGGATGAACGGAGCAGCACTCAGTCCGTCCGCCCAACTCGATCTGCCTCACATCACATGGTGACGGAGAGTTCAGGCTGATGTCGACTGTGTTGGGTTTGCCACTTGTCAGCGCGACACTGCGTCTGGTCTGTTTGACGGCAGTCCGGCAGGCAGGATAATTCTTTGCAAGCCCTGAAAAGTGGAAAAAAAGATGAAAACGAGATGGAATGCCAAAGCTGTGTTGCGACAGCTGCAGGAGGGATAGCGAGCTGTCACTACAAGCGTCCCTCAGGAGAGAAACTGATGTCTGGCCAATTTTACTTATCTCTGCGTTCAGTGGCGTCACATTTACAGGAAACGAAGCGCAACGGAGCTTCTTCTCGCGGTAGATTTGGCGGTCCTCACGTGAGCTTGACTTCCTCATTGTGATCCTCGCCTGGTGAAGTCCCAAAAACCGCAACCAGACGCTGTCATGAGGATCCCATGGAGGAAATGAAAGATGGAACCGCGCTCGCTGAATGATGGTGAAGGGGCGGGGGAACAGGTTGGTTCACGCAGCGCCTGGCTGGAATTCAGTTTCCTTCCTCCTCGAGGTCATTGAAAAGGAAGGAAGCCTTTCTGCAGAAAAGCTTATAGTGTGATGATGACGGTGACTGTGATACGTTGCATAACAAAGGTATGTGGGCCAAGCTGGTTCACGCATTGCTGAGATTCCCACGAGCCTCCAAAGGAGTAAGAAAACCCTTTCGACCAAAGTTTGTTAGAATGGAATAGAATAGAATAGAATAGAATAGAATAGAATAGAATAGAATAGAATAGAATAGCACCCAAGTGGAGGTGCCACATGGCTTTCTCCTACTTGTCTCCCACTCGTCACATCATCAGTGCGACCTGAGGCGCTCAGAGGGAGATGGGGGTGCTATTGAAGTCATCAGACTTCAAACGTGGAGGCAGAAAAGTAACAAAAAATAATGACATCTGTGAAATGAAACCAATCTTTAAGTCAACTTCGAATTTTGAGTCTAATTCCAGATTATTTGAACCCTTTTTTTAATGTTTTCTTTTGGATAAAGGGGTTTTTATTATCTGAGACGACACCGTATGTTAGATCATCCAACAGACCACATAAGAACCGAGACATTTTTGTCTTTTTGGTGTTTTCGTTTAGAGCAAATTGTTGATGTAGACATCATGGAGAGTGATATTGTTTGTATGGGACTGTAAAAAATAGAGGCAGGATGTGGTGAACTTTGCTTCTTTCTTGGCCTCCTTAGACTGGGCTAGTTTTTGTTTTTTTAAGTGTTGTAATGTTTATGTATTTGTTTTTCTTTTTCATTGTGTTATTATGTTCATTGCTGTTTATATACAAGAGAACTGGTCCCAATCATGAATGAATAAATCATGGGAAATCATACTGAAACAAAACCAAAATTATAGATCTGTATTTGGATGACATGATAATTACAAGATATTCATATAAAGTAATTGGAATGAAACACTTTCTTCATACAAACAATGATTTTTTTTAATACCGTTGTACTTTAGTGATTACTCATAGACATTGAAACCAAATATAAACTTTTATAGAAGTATATGTGCCATAAGGGATGTGTGTTAAGGACCACTGTGGTCTCACAGTGTGGATTTCCCTGGTTGGAGTTCAGACTTCCTGTCTGACCTTCCTTCGTGTTCTCCTCACAGATCTGCACGGACTCCACCCCCCCCCCCCCTCCCCATCTGGTGCTTAAACTTCCTCCCTCATTTCAAAAAGCTCCACAGGAGGTGGAGGAACTGTCCAGGCTTGTCCTCTGCCCTCATCTTCTACAACTGGGACCCCTAAAACCTCTGCTTGATATCAAAGATGTTGAAAATTATAACAAGAATAAGCTTCACATGATAATTATTCAGTTCATAAAACAAAAAATTACAAAATTGTCAGATGATTTTTATATAGAGAAATAAAGAAAAGAAATCCTTGAAACCTATTTATCATATAACTTTGAAGCTGAAATGTTCATACAATGTTGTCTTTAATGGCTTTACAAAACAGACATACAGTGTTGTTTACCTGGATGACATTAAAATCACTTTTTTCCCCCAAAAAATACACTGCCTTGACTTTTACACAATTATTCTTTTTTAACAATTCATTCTGTTCCGAGGAACCAGGAGCACTTGCTTCCGTGTGGCTCTGAACAGTTATTACATCAGTTTCTGAAGCAGCACCCGTTGTGTCACAATAAGAAGCCTCCTTCTCCTTCAACCGTCTTCCTTTACCGGCTCCCTTGGCTGCGCCGTTTCCACGCCAAACCGGTCGACGGTCGGTCCTCCCTTGCCATGAACGTACGTGACCTCAGTGGTGGTTTGCCATCAATGAGCTAAGCAGTCGTACGGCCGTGTGAATGAGCGGGTTCCGGAACCAGGCCCCGCCCCCCGCGCACTGCCATTGGCCGTCCGCGGCCGTCCAACCTTACCGGAAGCCCTCCGACTGGCTGGCGGAGCCCGGCTACCTTTTTGACACTGCTCGAGTCCGGCGGCAGCAACAGAAGGAGGCACATGCAAGAGAGGGGCTGGTACCACGGAGCTGCTGGTGGTTCGAACACCACCTCCCCCCTTCCCCCTCCTACTCCTCCTCCCCGCCTCCCGCCGCCTCCCCCCGAGACGGAGCGCTTTAATAAACAGAGGGGGAAAGAAGTGAAGGCACGACACCACAGTGGGCACCGAGGAGGACGCACGCACACACCGAGAGCTCAGCGGGACACGGCAGAACGACAGGAGGGGAGCCCGACTTTGGAACGACAGACGCCGCCCGCACACCTCCGCGCCGCGTGGACCAAATGAAGAAAGGACGCCGGTGCGTAAAGTTGCCGAGCTGACCCGCCCGTCTCTCCTCCTCCTCCTCCCTCCATCTTCCCCCCTTTCCCGGCTCTGAACCGCGCTACTGTCATCTCCCCCCACCCCTCCCCTCACCCCCAGCAGAGGAGTTGGTTCGCTCGGGTTGCGTGGATCTTTTTTTTTTTTTTCTTCCTCCCAGTTTGAACGGAGCCATCCCGGCGTCTTTGTCTGCGGATGGTGAGCTTTCCAACGGAGCGCCGTCGCCACACACGCCGGAGGGCTCCCCGTGAACGCGCCGCACGCGCCTGGAATATGCTTTGACACGAGATTCCCTCACGAATTTTATTATTAAATATTTATTTATTATATTTTTAATTATTACTTTTTTCAAACTAAAAGAAGAAGATCTCTCCACGTTTTACGTTTTTTTCTTCACACGGAGCGTTTCCACGTTCTTCGACTTGATCTCTCTTTTTTTGTGGGACTTTTCAAACAACCGCTGAGGTTTTCGATACTCATCTTGCGGGATTTACAACCATGAACTTTGTTGTCACTTTGGTACAAATCCTTTTCGCAGCAGCTCTTCATCTGTCCACCGTCAAGGTGAGTTTTTTTTTCTTTTTTGATTAAAGCTTGCCGTCTCCACTGCCACACTTTCTTCTACTTTTCTACCGCCTTGTCGAACAAACGCACACACTCGTCTGTCATTGTGGGCGACACGTGTATTAATTGTTCTCCTGCAGAATTGCGCAAAAAGTACATAAAACAAAACTCGGTTATCAACGGCAATATTTGCTGTTTAGAGTGAGTGTGTGCCTGTAATGTGGACACACAGGTTCCTTAATCCAAAGCTTTGTCAGCGCGTGTTTAAGCCAGCAAGTCTAAACATTTATAATAATAATAATAATAATAATAATAATAATAATAATAATAATAATAATAATAATAATAACAATTGTAATATTGATTTGCTGTCCTTTTAAGAATGACGTCGGCGTCCCTTAAATTCAAGAACGTGCATCATTGAAAATAAATAAGTTTGATCACGTGTTGCAATGTTAAAATCCTACCTGATTTTTTTTTTTTTGGTGGGGGGGGGTCATAAGATGCCACCCCA
>JASSRZ010000007.1:17475537-17490537 GCA_032164315.1 Malacoctenus gilli
CAACAAAACGGGAATTTTTGCGCCCCCCCCCCCCCCCCACACACACACACACACACCAGCCAGGGTTCAGACCCCACGCATGGTATCTCGTTCTGGCCGGGTAGCGGTGATGAATCCAGGCTCCTCCGGTCCTGCAGCCGCCCCGCAGGATGCCCGCTGCACGGGCCCCCAGCCGCTCTGTCTCTCACTCTCTCTCTGCTGTTTCTCACGCAATAACTCCGCCTGTTACAGCAGCCGTCCGATGCTACCAGACATCTCTCTCTCTCTCTCTCTCTCACTCTCTCTCTCTCTCTCTCTCTCTCTCGCGCGCGCTCTCTCTCTGTCTCTCTCTCTCTCTGAGATGGTGCCATGTGTGACGTGACATCGTCTTAGCATCACTCTCTCCTGGTGGTCAGGTGCTTTTTGGCCAGATGCAAGCTATTTTATTTGAATGAGGGTCTCTTGCACTGTTCATATGGCTTCAGCCTTATTTTGCAGTCAGATTTGTAGCACTATGACCGCGCACACAACTTAGTCTGACAAAAGAATAACTAAGATTACGTTCTACAACGTCTCATAAGTCTTCACCAAGGCGACCGGCCTTCAGGGATCTGTTTTTGCCTTTCAACCTGGCTTAGACTGCTGACATGTGTCCTACTCTGGCAAAAAATTGTGGGATCTGAAGGGATGTTACAGAACCAAGTTTGGAAGAAGTGTTGAAAGGGGGACAGTTAGACCCTGGAGCAGGCTTTTGACACCCCTTGTGTATATGAATTGTCAGTAATGACATGCAAATGCTGCACTCCAGTGCTGACATGTCGGATAACTGGGCAACAGGCAGCCATACCTTTTGTTTTGAAGTCCCAGCCACAGCTTATATTGTATTTGACAGCTCAACTTGCTCTATAGTGTCAATCAAGAAGTGGAAGCCCTAAAAGGGCAATGACGTATGACTTATTTTTTGCATATAGAAGTGCTGAGTCACCTCTCACTGCCGTTCTGGAGTGCAGTTACCAAAACCTCCAGCTCCACTTTTACATTCCATCGTCATCTACCACTGTTGCATGACTCAATTTTTCTTCCTCCCACACTGGACCAAGGACAGACTGACAGGTCGCGGTGCTCACTACACCACTGTGTGGTTGAAACTGGGGTTGCGAGAAAGGACAAGCTGAGAGACGTTTTTACGGCTAAATGTCTTTTTTTTCCCCAGTTCCTCCACTTTCTTCTGTTCTGGTACTTTACATTACTTGTGTGCATTTATGCTGTGTAAATGCCTGTGTTCAGTCTGTTAAAATACAGTGCTTGTTGACGTGAAGGGCTCCGACGCTCCTGTATGTTTGGTCTGTCCCTATATTATCTGTAAAAGCGTCTCCTCAGCTAATCAGTTGAGAGTCTGATGCTGTTAACTGTTGATCTTGACGTGTGATTTTTTTCTTCCAGACTGCCAGCCTCAACAAGGGAGTGGAGAAGAGTAAAAATGAAGGTGAGTTGTTTTTGTTTTTTCTTCTTCCGCTTTCTCATCACAGGGCCACACAAGGTGCTGGCCATGCCTCTAATGTCAAGAACTTGTCTGGGATCGTTTCGAGGCTTGTGTGCGTGTGTGGGACGAAAGGATTCCCCCGTCAGTCAAAGCTCAAGGCTGTTTTCCGCGTGTGACGCAAGGCAGGAAGCAAAGTTCGAAGCGGTGAAAGGTCCGAGCGCGGACTTTGGAGTCGTCATAAAAAGTGCTGTTGCGGGTCTTGAGGTGGTGGGGGTGGGGACGGGGATGGTGGGGCAGCAATCTGCCGACGCCTGCCGTCACTGTGTTTTGAAAGTGTTCTCCCACCTGCGACGCAATGCCCCAATCCAAGCACAAACCGGCCTTCATCCAATGCCATGTTGTTTTTGTGCTCGCCAAGGCTGTGGCCCGCCAAGCCAGAGATGGATTGGAGTTGCTGATCAGCGCGCCGCCTCGATCGGCGCTTGACGCACCAAAACTGGTGAGGGGATCGCACAGCCCGATGGAAGGTGGCGTGCGGACTGGTGGAGCGGCGCGCTAGGTTGGCATGAGGTCATGGCGCCTTGTGTCCTATGAACACGCGGAGAGGCTAGTGACTCAAGGTCTCAGCCTGAGGGGTCACTGCTGCCAGCTGATTGGGTCAGAAGTTGAAGAATGCGTGGTGGAGGCGGCATCTGTACTCAGTGAATCACATCATCATGTGCAAGTAACAATAGATGGCTGTAAATTGATGGAAATGGGTCGGAAGTACACCAGCTTGACCTTTTTCTGTTGTCGTCAGCTGTTGGAGACTGGGAGCCTGGTGTCAAATTACAAGCAACGCAAAAAGTTAGAACCACTGGTTCGATACAGCCAAACTAACTGTGGACAAAGAGTGTAGTTACAGGGGCAACAACTCAAATTAGACGGCGACAACTTAGGGGGTCTGGATCAAACGCAAAAACCACAGCGAAAGAGTTCCAGGCACATCTATTCGTGTGTGTCTTACATTTGCTGAACTGTCATTTGGAACTTTAGTCCTGGCTAGAAGAACAGTGATGTAAACTGGACTTTTGGTTTGGTCATAAATGACAAGCAAGGAGCTTGTCACCCAGCGGGTGAGTCTTTTGGAAGGCTGCATCACTGAGGAATAGCAATCAATGGTATGGACAGTGCAGCTAGTACCATAGTTGGTATGCCCCTGTGGACAGACGGTGATGGGATGAATGGATGAATGGCACGGACAAACTGTTGCAGCTCTCTGTTCTTGGCTGAGCCGCGCTGAACTCGATTGTTTCTTTCTGACACGAGTTGGCTTCCAGCGGCTCCTGCCTGCTGCAGCTGGAAACCAGATCTGCACAGTCATCCTCCGGCGAGCGCGCGCGCGCGCGGAGGGGGGCGGGGTTCTTCGGCCCTGTGGTCAGACCATGTGACCCTCTCCGCAAAATGCTGTGATTGGTGCCATCGTGCGCGGCGTTCATATCGGATGTCGCCACAGCGATCTGCCTCTGAGCCTTTTCTTTCCAACGGAGCGTCACGCTAATGCTCGGACATTCATCCTGATGGCCTGCAGTCGGTGCGGCGTTGCAGTTCAGGGTCCAGGCCAGCTTTTTGGGTGGGTTTTTTTCCACAAGGGTCACATGTCAGAGGTGAACGCTGGCGCCACATTACCCGAGGTCATGGCTGCTCTGACAAATCAGAGGTCGGGAGTGAGCCACGGGAGGTCACCGGGGACTCTGGCTGTGGCGTGGGTGGGATTATTTTTGAGCTGTGCGGGTGGGGTGGCTGGGGTGGTACAAGCAGGGCCCCCTGGAGCTTCACTAAGTCTGTATCCACACTGATATCCAGCAAAATGAAGCCAGCCCTCCATGTTTGGGGAGGGGGGGGGTTGCTCCTTTGACTCCACTCCATTCATACCATAAGCTCACACCCTCTTCAGGGTCGGCTAATAGGTTGGGGTTTTTTTAAGTTTAGTCTTGTTTTTTTTCAGTCTCTTGTTTGTTTGTTTTTGTTTTTCAGGGTGAATTCCACTGCGAATTTTGTAAATAATCAAAAGATCCACTATTGCTGGTCATTCCAGCTTTTTACATGCAGGTACTTTGTTAATCTTGTGATTCCCTTTATATCCAAGAAGGGATTGCATGTTATGAGTGTGTTACTAAAGGCTGACGGGTTGTCAATCAAGCCGTTTCCTGGGCGACTGTCAGGTCAACCAGGAGAGTTGCCTCTGATTGAGTGGGAAAACGGTAGAGGCTGTGCTTTTTTACTCTGCCAGTGTGGTTGTTGGATAAACACAGTGATTGTGTTAGGTTCTTGTTTCAGTGTGTTGTGTCGTAAGACTGAAAAGCGCTGACGACTGCTGCTCTTTTTCTGACATTCAGTCATCCCCATCGAAGAAGTCATTACCAAGAGCATGTGCCAACCCCGGGAGATTCTGGTGGACATCTCCAAGGAGTACTCGGAGGACACGGTGCACACCTACATCCCATCCTGCGTGGTCCTCAACCGCTGTGGGGGCTGCTGCAACGACGAGGCCATGGAGTGCGTCGCCACGGAGACGAGCAACGTCACGTTGCAGGTGAGGTCAGGGAAGGGAGGCGAAACCCGATGTTATATCCAAGTCAGAAATCCTAATAAGTGTCTCTCTGAGCGAGTGGGTGAAAAATGAGGAAGCTGCGCATTGCTTTTATTTTGAAGGCAGAGTTAACTCTCCTATTTTATGTATTTAAGACATGCATCTTTTGAGGAAAAAACTCCTTATTCAAGAAATAAAAAAGTCTCAAATCTGCAGTATGACCTCCATTTTTGTCCCCACATTGACACAAGTCTTCATGAGTTGAGGTCCCCTCCAGTATTGGAATATACAGGCTTTTGTTTTTTTTCCCGTTAGTCTTCATCTGTTATGTCCTCCGTCTCCCCCCTTCAAGGTAATGCGGTTAAGGCCCATGGTGAGCGAGCACACTGTTCACTTGAGCTTCACCGAGCATCAGAGATGCGAATGCAGGTAAGCGCTCCGCCCTCTCCATCCAAACCACGCCAGCACGAGGTTGCCATGGAAACCCAGTTCTCCCATCTGACCTCCGTTTCTCTCTTCCGTTTGTGTTTCCAGAGTAAAGCCAGAAGTGAAAGCAAAGAAAGAATAGTAAGTACGTGTTCTGTGTTTTTTCTTCCCAGTTTTCACACGTGCACACCTTCCCCTGTTGCTTTTCACATGACTAGAATTAAGTTGAAACAGAGGGTCTTTATCAAATGGTGAGGCCTGACACGTTTTGGTTGCTACCATAAGAAACGGCCGCCGCTGCTGGGAGCGTGCACGTTTTATGGCGCCCGGGGTTTTTAGTGGTTTATGGCGCGGCCGTAACGGCAGGAGCAGCGTGGGTGCAGGCACTCGACCTCAGACTACCCGCTGCTGTCTGCACTCTTGACTCCAGGTGCACCCGACCCACCCACCCCCCACCCACCCGCACCCGGCCCCTTGGCTACCCCCACCCACCCACCCCCATCCTAATCATAGCAACAGGTGTCATGCGGTTAACCTATTTTTATTTTTAGTGGTGTAACCAGAGGATTGAGCACCGAGGGGGGGGGGGGCGCGACACCGTCGGGAACCCCACCGGCCGTCCATGGTTCACATGGGACCATGGAACCAGCAACAGCGCACACATCCTGGGACTTTTTTTTTTATTGCTGATGTCTTAAAAGGGTCCCTGGCGGACCCCCCTTAGCTTTTTAATCGGATCAGAGGTGTGCGTGCGTACCCTTCGCAGTAAAACCTGATGGATTGGTGGAGGAGGGATGGGATCATGCTAGCTCAGTCTGATCTGTTTCTCATAGGGGCTGCGTGCCGGGCGGCGTCAACCCCCCCCCCCCCCGCCACCCGTTAAGCTCTGCCCAGCTTTGTTAGGTCGTCTGCCTGTCACGGTGCACGTAGGCAGTGAGCAGAGGCGCTAAAAGGAGGCCGCGGTGACGGTGCACGCATGTGAATTAATAACCTATTAGGAGTGGCTGGCAGCCGGCCTTTAGAGTGCAGTTAGTTCTCACCTGGACCGTCAATGAAAGGTGGAGCATTATTTTTCTTTCAGCGTTGTTTCGTTGCCGTTCAGAAACGAACTCCTGTGCACGTGGCAGTTCTTATCTTGTTATTCAAGGAGTTCAACCGCATTTCTTTCCATCCACAGAAGTAAAACAAAGCGCTACAATGATTCTGAGCTAACATTAGCATTAGCAATCATACAATTAACGTTAGCGACGCCAGCAACAACAACAAACTGTTTCTGGTTCCTCTGCAGTTTGTTCTCGGACTCGTTTTTTTTTATCTTGCTGCAATCACTTTGACCCAAATTCTCGAACCCCAGCTGTTTCTGCTTCTTGCACTCATCCCAAGGTCGTCCTAATGTTTTTTTGGAGCTCCTTGTTGACCCATAATAACTCGAAGTATGAAATTTGGTCCTCGTCCTGTTGTGTCTGCGCTACGACCTTCCGTAGCCGAGGCCCAGATGCAACATCTGCAGTCTTCCAATTCACCTTCAAACGACGGTGCTGTTGACTTGATGTTGAACTAATGGCTTTGCATTAACCTGGGTGACGGTTATTAGTTAAGGGTAAATTGGTGGAGGCCAAAAAAGCAGAGCATTACAACATGGAACCGCATCCTCTGATTGGTGCCACATTGACCAGCGTGTATTTGTATTTGCGCTGGGTGTAAGCATAATCAAATCAAAACCGGAGCGGTCTTGATGTAGACGAGAGATGGGGGCTCAGCGCCAGGTGGGGGGAAAAAAAGGGTCAGGGTGTCGGAGAGAGAGGTGGGGGTGGGGGGTAGGGGGTGCAGGATCTGCCACAAGTGTGGGATAATGTCAAAGTTGAAGATCTACTGATCTCCAGGTGGTGTGGCCTGCTGCCATAAAAGGGGGGAGGTGTGTGCGCGTGCGTGCGTGCGTGCGTGCGTGCGTGCGTGCGTGCGTGCGTGCGTGCGTGTGTGTTAGAGTGGGTGGGCAGGCGGGTGGGAGGTGGTGGGGGGGTTGCATGGGTGTCTTCGTCTGCCCTTTCTGCAGAATTTGCTCTACAGCTTAGATCTTTCTCTCTCTCTCTCTCTTGTTCTCTCTCCCTCTCTCCCTTTTTGCTTCCCTTGCAGCAACTGTGCGCCTTGCTCAGAGAGAAGAAAGCGCTTGTTTGTGCAGGACCCTTTCACCTGTCAATGCTCCTGCAAATTCACACAGTTAGACTGCAAGTCCAGGCAGCTTGAGTTAAACGAGAGAACTTGCAGGTTTGTTGACCGTATATATTCCAAATCGCAACACGCGCCTCAACCCCCCCCTCTTCTCTATTTTTCCCCCCTCCCCTCCCTATATACTGTATGTGCTTCCAGCAGAGTTGCATCCCCCTTCAGAGAACGCATGTCTCTCTCCCTCGTGCTGCTTTTATTGTCGTCTATTTGTGACATGTTGTGTGTTGTCGTCGTGTGCCTGCCTTGTGTCCCGTCTCACGGTCATATCAGTGTCGCTGTCGTCGTCCTCTTAAAGCCAAAATCTTGGGTTTTTTCCCCTTTCATCGCGATTGTTGCACAACATCACGTTATTCCACCCCAGACTTTGAACTGCTGCCATGGTTCGTTATATAAAAAGATCACTCTGGGGCCTGGAAACTCCCCGGCCTATATGTTCCATACGAGGTCAGTTGTTTACTTTTTTCCCCTGGAGACAAACTGTTTAGTGAAACGGGGGGAAAAATTAAAAAAGCGGGATCTGAGATGCCTCCGGCCAACTCGAAGGAGGCATTCCATGCATGGACAGGAGTAAACAGAAAGTACCCTGGTCCTTGGAGGAACTTTTTTGAAAGAGTTCGGCTCCTCCCATGCATCACACCCTTACCTGTGTGTGGACAGAGATGAATGAGGGATCTTTAGCTCCATTGTGCTGGTGCCTGTTTAATCCTAAAATGTTGTAGGGGAAAGAAAATGTGATTGGACCAGTTTCTCCAGAAATCAAGTTGTTTTGTCGTTTCAACGCGAGCTTGAATACATGCTCACCTTGATAAAAATGGCTAAAAGCTCAGGAAGAGAAGGGATCATTTCGAGGTATCGGAGTCGATTTCATCAACAAGAACGAGACCCGTTCAGATTTTTTTTTTCCCTGCGCTGGTCCCCATTTCATGGATGAAAGGTTAAAGATCGTGCTGCATGTCCTCCTCCCCATCGAGTGCACGGTTTGCCCGCCTGTTTCATTCCTCTCTTTTTTTTTTTCCCCCGCCGTTGCTCGTGATGATTTATCGTCAAAGAGTGCCAACACACCGTCAGCGCACGTTGCCGCGGTTTTAGTCAACTCCAACCTGGAGTGCGTGTGTGCCGACGCCGCCTTCAGCGGGCCCTCTGAGTGAATCGCTGCAGTCCACCGCCGCGGTTGCCTCCCGTCTGAGTGCAGCACGTGGCCTCACACAGAGGTGTTGGGACTCCACAACCTCTGACAACCCCCCCACCTCCAGGCCCCCCACACTGCATTTCTTTTTTTTTTAGTTCTAGAGATCAACACACTTCTGGGGGTCATGATTCCAGTTGGTTGGTTTGTGTTCAGCGTGGGTGGGTGGCTGGTGGGTGGGTGGGGGCCTCCCTGGGTTTGGGATTAGGAGCTTGTTCACCCCACTCGACGTCACCCCCCCTGGACCTCCAGCCTCCACCCTCAGCATAAAGCCCTCCCAGAACGCAATTCGCTGTCAACGACTGTCATGGGTCATGACCCCCCCCCCCCGCTGTGAGGCTTTACCCCCGCTGACCTTTGCTTTGGAAGCTCCCCACATTGTTATCTAAATAGAGTTTGGTGTGTACACCTGAATTGAGCTTTATTGTCATGTTTGGCAAAGTAGAGATCAAATCAGTGGGTCTACAACCTTTCTTAGAGGCAGCCTATGGGGGGGGGCTCCAAACGCTTCGAGAGCACTGTCCTTGACCCCTCCCCCTGGTCCTCCCTCACTGTCCTCCCTCTCTTTTTCTGTCTCTGTTTCTAAACAGTCCATTTTTAGTTGGGAATGTGACGTTTTCCAGGCTAACCGGGCCCTTCTTTCTTCCTCTTCTCTTCCCCAGATGTGACAAACCGAGGAGATGAGACCAGCAACACTGTTATGAAGGAATTCTTTTCTTGGCACAGCACTTTTTTTTTTTTTTTTGGAGAAACACAAAAAACGTGAGGACGCATTCCCTGCAAGGACACAGAGACGACAACGGAAGACGGCACATCCTGAACGCAGAGCCTCTGCACGGACCGTCCCCCCCCCGTGTAAAGATATACTAATATATGTGTATGGACTATACCACATCGACAATGTTTATCGCTGCTACGTTTAAAAGAAAAAAATACGACGGAAACGCCGCTGCCGGCGTACGAATGGGAAGAGACTCCAGCACAGGAGCTGGAGAAGATCTATTTTATGTAACACTTCACTGGATGCTTGTTTGCTGTGAATATCTCCCCAGATATTGTTTTTTTTTTTTTTTTGACAAAACCGGCGACTTGGTTGCAGCGGTGGCCGGGGTCCCGCCTCGGACATGTGAGAGGAGGGGGAGGAGGGGGGGAACATTGGTTGAACTTGAAATGGCAGGTCCAGGAACTCTTTCCCCTTTTTTTGTCTTTTCTGTGACATGATGTGAAGTCTGTCCCTGCTCAGACTGACTCCAGAATACGAGACCCCCTACTCCCACTCCCACCCCACCTACCAACCCTTCCTCTTGCTCATAGTTTGACCGACGTGACCGTGCTCACGTGACATGGCAACAGATAATGTGAAGACAACTTTCTTCCCTGGGCGAAAAACAAAAAAACTAAGCGGGCGGCGGAGCGGTTCCTGCGTGGGCACGTCCATGGAGGGGACACCCCCCGAAACGCGGCGCACGGGTTCTGGAACCCCCCCCCCCATTCTCTTGCCCCCTTCTCGGCAGGGAAAAATTATCGCTCCGTTTTTGTTTTTTTTACTGTGCACAGAGTTTATTGTCCCCAATCGGAGGTCTCGTGTTCCTGCCGCAAAATAATGTTGAGCAAGGCTATGCGAAGGCCGACCCCCCCCCGCGAGGAGAGAATCAACAACCTTCTCCTCTTCCTCCCCCTTGAGCGTGTCAGAAAGCCCAGTTCTGTATGTACCTACCAGATATCTCTTTGTATATGACACTACATCTAATTTATAGAATATGATCAGTATTTTGTATGAAAATATTTATTATCAGTGTTTTTAAAGTTATTTTAATGTCCTTTCAGTTTGTTTTTTTTTTTATTTGTCCACAGATGGAATGGCGAGCTGTTGGTGGTTGTTTTTTTTTGTTTTTGTTTTGTGGTGGGGGGAGAAGAAGTAAAAAAAGAAAAGGAGGACTTTGACATTCCATTTAAAGTGAAGCTGTGTTTCCCAGCAGCTGGAGAGAATCATGGCGGGGCACCAACCACCAGCATGTGCGTGGATGACATGCCAGTGCAGGTGTTTTTCATTGCCGGCTGGGAGAGCAAACACTTGGCAGTCGGCCGCGTCATGCGTCTGAGGAGCGGCGAGGGTCTCCAAGCCCCCTTTTCTATAAAGTCATCATCTTTTAACTTGAGACGCGTCTGACCGAGAAGCCCCCCCCCCCCCCAAATCTTTCTGAAACGCTGTAGTGAACCTAACGACTGACAAAGAATACTATGTTATGACGGGAAGTCTCTTAAAAGGCTTTACTATTGTTGTGTGACAGTCATTCCATCTCTGGAGGATTTCCCAGTTTGCCAACTTCCATTTGAACCTGTAATTTATTGGATTAATGTGACTGCGCGTGGAAATTTCCGAGCAAAAACCAAAACAAAACCTTCTGTATTGTGAAATATCAAAGGTCTGCTCCAGCGTTGCCCATGTGAAACCATATAAACTTGATATGACACGAAAAGAAAAAGCCAATTGCTTTGGATGCGCATACAATTTAGCTTGTGGGGGGGAACGTAAGTTAGGCCCTATGGCTTTTTCGGCCATTTTAGCCTGGAAAAAAGATGGCAAACTGTCGCCAAGTGATGCCAAAACCAAATGACTTTATGAGCGCAGCGGTTTGATGTCCATGTAAAATGTGGATGGAAATTGTATTTGGAGTGACGGATCTGGGCCAAATTTTGGGTCCGCGTGCAATGTTTTGTTATTTTAACAAAAGCTGACTGTGTAATCCGTCTGTCAGCTGCGTTGCGACAGCACAGAGAATGATAACGGAGCGCGGACTGAAAAAACACGGTCCTGAACACTTCCCTCGTTCCGGCACAGGCTGGCAGAATGAGCCGCGGCAGCTGCATGTGCACGGTCTGAGTCGTAACTTGCGTTTATTAACCTGTTTGATGGCAATGACTCAGCTAACAATGTGTTATTTATGAGGGGGTCCAAATATTCAACCATAGCGCCACCCTGCTACAGTTGCCTCTTAGAAAGACTACAGTCCGGCCTGCGATTGGCTGAAATCTCTGGTGGACGCACCCACTCTCAGACTGCAGGAAGCCTTCAGAATAAAAGCACTGGGCATTTTTTCTCTTTCAGATTCGACGTAGCATCACATTTTGGTTTTATTCGGCAATGTTGGAGCAGGCAAGGCCTACGGGGGGAGCCCGGAAGCCCCTCAGGGTTGGAAACCTCTTCTTTAGAACATTAAAAAAAAAATCACCCCTTGAAAATGCTGGAAAGCGTGTAGGAAAATTACAAGCTTGATAGTTTAAAAAAAACAACCAAAAAATCTGACCTTGGCAGGTGGAGGACTGGCTCTTATCAGAGCACCACATCATTGGGTGTTTTTTGCTTCATGCAGGAGCATGTGTGACGCTCACAGGCCAGAGCGGGCCAATGGAAGAGTCAACAGACTGACCGGGGGGGGGCGAACTGGCAACTTGTTGCACAAAAACGAGGGAAAATGGACAACTTTGCAAGGGAAAACATTCCTTCCTTGATGACAGGACCCGCCACAACAACACTTAACTCTCAGTCTGATTAAAAAGAAGGGTAAATGATATTCAGTGTAACGGCTCGATGACTTTGCTCCTCCCTCAAGGGGCGGGCGGGAGGGGGCAAGTCACGGCAGGAGTCAGTCACATCGCTTAGATAAGACGTTTTATTTCACAGTATTTATTTGCGTATTGAAAGCTACTTCGCGCCCAAGCAGCCAGTCAAACTAGAGGCCCCTGCAAGTGTTTGCCCCCTCCACACCCCCGCACCCCCATGCAGGCTGCTGGCTCAGTGCCCACGTCGTTCCACTCCTCCAATGATGATGATGACAACATTCTGTTTGTATTTAAATTACTTTTTTTTCTTTCACTTTGTACAGCTTACACATTTTAGTATATTTTCACATTAATATATATGTTGCTGTAAAATGTTTTACTTGTTGGTTTTAGTGTAACTATTAAAACATATTTATTTTGAAAATACCAAGTTGCTTTTCTTTTCTTTCTGGTTCCAAAACTCTTTATCAAAGAAGCTGAAGACATCGGGATACAAGTACACTCAAACAAACTCAATGTCCAATGGTGTCAATCTACAAGTTCACTGGGTGCAGCAGTTCCATGGCTCCAGTAATCTGTTACCTTTCAAAGTAAAACCTTCTGAATAGCAACAGTCGGTTTGTTTGTTTGTTTGTTTGTTTGTTTGTTTGTTTGTTTGCAAGTTGAACCCACGGGTATGTGACACCTATCAGGGCTGTTGATCCAGTTTTGATGACTGGAAATGTAATTTGAAAATCAATTAAAAAAATGTATTTGAATGCAGCATTCAATTTGTCTTGGAAACGCTGTAGTACGCACGCCAGGCCCATAGGTGGCCTATTGGGCACGAGCTCAGCCGATGATGGCAAAGAGGAAGAAGAGATGAAATGAAAGTTGCAGGAATGAATCTTGTGTTTGAGATTGGCACAGCTCGGAACAAAATCAGCACAACATTCGAATGATCCTTATCATTATTTGCGGTTTGAAAGATTTTGGTGGATGCGTGTTAGCTGTACTACCTCTGTGTCCGGACAGCAGGGGAGATGATTTAAAAGTTTTATCCCCAAGCAGGAGCAGAGACACATTGGGGTTGAA
Source organism: Malacoctenus gilli (assembly GCA_032164315.1). Taxonomy (NCBI): domain Eukaryota; kingdom Metazoa; phylum Chordata; class Actinopteri; order Blenniiformes; family Labrisomidae; genus Malacoctenus; species Malacoctenus gilli. The sequence continues at coordinate 17,488,048 of JASSRZ010000007.1, forward strand.
ATAGGTTCAATTTTGAAACTCATCATAGATACTCAAGTAGGATTTGAAGTTTTAATAAAAAAGGAGTACAATTTCAGAGCAAAATTCAACCACTCAACTTTTTTTTTATCACACCCTGTATTTGCCAAATGGTTGGAACTCGGACCCAGTGTCCAGGAGTACCATGGATTCACAGTCACCCTGATTTTCTTGTGAACAGTTTTAGAGACTAACCCAACCCTTTTGATGTTTTACATGGTGATACACTATACATACATACACTACATGGTGTATTCTTCCATCCAACTCAACTCCAAAGATCGACTTTTCACCTTTTTCCACCAGATTTGGATCATATAGCCCAGTAGGCATGTTAAGTCCATGACTAAATTCTTCGAGCTGTTGTTAAGTTGGGAAAACAACTAGAAGGCAACATGACTTGAAAAAGAAGACGTCTCGCCGACTGTGGGAACAGGAAAGGTGTCAATTCCCAGCAATAACACTCTGAGATCATCACGGTCACCCTCCGCCGCTTGTTAATATCTTTCCGTTCTTTTCCAGTTTTAACAGCCTGCAGCTTTACAGCTTGGGCCTGGCACATTTTTTTTTCTATCAGCCTTGTTTCCAGCAGCTGTTTTCAGTAAAACCACTCCGACACAACCAGACGGGACGCAGTCAGTCAGGTGAACATCGGGGAACATTTAGTGGCTTGAGATTCAGCTTTTTGCGCCCCCCGGGGAGCTGGTGGAGGCCAAAATGCAGGGTTGGGAGATGGAGGACTGGACTCCATGTTTATGGCCGTGTCGCGCTGCGACTGCAACAAGAACGAGATGGTACATTCAGACACTGTCGCTGAAGTTTTTGTCCTCCCTCCTTTCCACAGAAACAGATGTCCATTAATTGTGTTTTACTGCTCACAGCAACAAACGATGATCCCAAACAGATCCTTTTGATAGTTCACACACACACATGCACACGCACCCAAGCACGCACGCACGAACGCACGCATATGCACACGTACATGCACACACACAGAACAGGACAGAACCTTTTGTCTTCAGTTGAGTTCTAGTAAATAATCTCTTAAATATTGAACTATTTCATAGCTTTTCTGTTTTTAATGGCTGGAGCACATGTGTTAGCAGTGTACAGATGGAAAGTATTTACTGATCCTTTTGATACTTTACACGCAGATTAGTACAGTTTATAGAATGACAACTACCAATTCTGGCTGAGTTCTGGTCTAGCCGGGTCAGGTCAGGTCTTGTCGGGTGGTGTTGGGTTTGGGGGTCGAGTCATGTCATGGGTCTGATGGTCCATCTGTGCTCCAACTGCTGCCTGGTCCTGTGCTCTTCCTATTTTAAAGCTATTCTTACTCTTGTTGCAATTTTATACTTTTTTATTGTAGTTTCCAAATTTTCCTAACAGGCATGTGGGAATAAAATGCAAGAGGAATGTAAAATGTAAGAGAAGTGAAGGAAAACAAAAATGTAACCTTTATTTTATGTTTAAATTTTTTTGATAACAATCTGACCAACCATATTTTGGTTAATTATATATTATATTATATTGTTTGGTCAATAATCCGTTACCCGTCAACCGCGCTTCTTCCTCTCCCCTCCTTTCTGCCCCCTCCCCTCTCTGTTCAACAAGTGCTTGTCTCCACACGAGTCTCATCGAGGGTTTTTCTCCATTCCAGTCTCATCGAGCGCTTGTCTTCACACCATTGCCACCAAGCAGTAGAAATGGCTTTTATAGTTATGAGGGAAAAAAAGCAAACTAAAACAACCTTAAAAGAGCGACCTAGGCCAGCTGCCAAGACAAAAGAGGACTCTTGCACACAAAGCCGCAGGAAAGCGACAACTAGATGCGACAAGGAGCAAAACTCGTCAATATCAGCTCTGCTTTGGAGTGATGGCAGAGAGTGACGCAGCCCCCTAACCCGAAAAAGAGAAGAGATGGTGGCGGAATAGAGATGAAGTAAGGATATTTATAATTTGAATCCCCAAAAGCCGAAATGATTCAACAGAAAAAATGTTGTGTGTTGGGGAGTCCCTGCAGAAGTTTTCACACAGCTGACATCGGCTACATCCAGCAGCTACATAAGAACCCGTCTTCATACACGGGGGAAAGAAAGCTTTCACAAGCAGGGAGGACTGTCGATGTTTCACGGCTGGCTGGTCTGACCCAAAAATATGGCATGTCTAGGAAATATGTTCGCTGAGAGAAGTAAGTCGTGTTCTGGAGTTCAACTTTGGGCAAACAGCGGGTGGAGCAGCTAAGGGAACGGCTAAAGCGAGCAGCTACATCCTCTGCTAAATACATGCTTTGTTGCAGTAAGTGTCTGATTGCATTCACGCTCTCATGATCACTAAAAACATCTGTGACGATGTTTTTCTTTGCAAATCTACAGAAAGAAAGATCTAGTGTGGTGCTACGTATAAAAAGTTGAGGACTACAATACCCAATATGCAAGTAAGTCTTCCAGCTTAACTAATGTAACTAGCTTCA
>JASSRZ010000007.1:17493037-17504569 GCA_032164315.1 Malacoctenus gilli
TACTGCAGCTAAATGTCTCCCCTGGAATTGAGCTGAAGGAAAAAAACTCATCAAAAGAATATGCAAATGTATTTGTGCACAGACTCTTGTTGTATGTAAATAGAAGGGCAGGGCAGTGATGTGAGGGAGTCGTACAGGCTGCGAGCTTCACGGGCTGTGGCCTCACTGTCTCCTCGGAAAGTTAAAGTCCACCAAACGCTGACAGTCTCACAGAACACCATGTGCTGTTGTGCTTTGAGGTGTGTCACAGGTTGCCATCGCCGCATTCAACGCTGTCGACTGCATGAGTCTTCTCAGTGTAGGTCACGGGTGTCAGAGTGTTCTTTATGAGAGTGATATAAGGTGGAAACAGTGACTCTGTGATGTGTGCTGCTGACCTTCTGGCCAGGTCACCTGTAGAAAGGAGCTCCAGAACACAATGTGGGTTCCACTCTACTGGGTTAAATAAAGGTTAAAAAAAAAACTCTACCAGCCTGTGTGCCAGTTTTGCAACAAGAGGTGTGAAAGTGTGTTTTCTTGTAATTCAAGTGAATGTTTGCAGAGTTACGGGTAGGACGGGAGGGGGAAGGAGATTAGAGACAGAATTTTCCACTGCTCCCCGTCTGGGTGGCGCAACCAACCTCTGATTCGCCTGGATGATTATTGAAGTGGAAAGTCAACCATTGGGAAAGTGACCTGCTGCTTCTGCTGCTGCAGAGTGCCATTGAAACATGCTCTTGCTGCTGCTGCAAAGTACTATTAAAACCATCCCTCTGGTTGAAGAACCGTCCTCAAAACTAGGTCAGGACTTTAGATGACAGTATCAGATGGGCACGCCAGCAACAACAAACATGCATGGATACGACAGATGTAACTGCGGTTAAAACCACTGAGTGTAATTGTCCTTACATAATTCGTGTTGTTGAACCATTTCTCACCCCCTTTTTTTTGTTCCAAATTTCTGGGCGGGTGAGATAAACGTCGGACTGACTGACGCACTCGAGCCCCTGAGCGCGACCCCTCCCCTGACTGTCCTCATGTCTCCAAGAACAGCGAGGCGTGAGGTGTCAGCGTGTCTGCGTTTCATAAAGACGGCAGGCGTATGCGAGCGAAGGTAAACAGTCCATGTCAGATACGGTCGCTCGCATTCTCCGGAGTGTTTCCTGCGGGGATTTAGGACGCGTTGATGCGATTACATCATTGCTTATCTCACTGTTTCTGATCTGGGAACGATCACTTTTCAAAACAAGACGAGGCCGCGCCTCTGTCCCCTTCACATATTAACATTGGAAACTCGCGAAACTTCAATACAGTGGTGGGGTCAAAAAAAAGCAGGATATTCCCACATGTCCGGGAAAGTCCTGGTTTTCCAATGTGGGAAAACAAATGGAAAAACGGGTGCATGGAAACAACAAATGTCCTGAGGAAAAAAAACTTTAGTTATACTGAAAGTTTCGATGGGGGGGGGGGGGCTACAGTTTAAAGAAGGTCGCACCTCGGACAGGTTAGAGGTCATCACAGGGCAAACACAGTGGACAGAGGCAGGCAGTAACACACACACACATGCGCGCGCACGCACGCATAAACCCACGATGTAGGCAGTGATCAGTTGCTAAGTCAATGCTAAGGGGAAAATGACCACAAGAGGAATCAGCACAACAGGAGCATGTCCAATAAAGGCTGAGCCAGTTGCCAACTTGCTCAACGTGTCACTGCGGCACTCGGTGGCCACACTTTAAAAGTCTGCTGCATTTGTGTCAGAGTAGCAAAATCCAAAGGCCTTTATCAATGTCCGTGGTTTTAATTTTGATATTAGAGGGGGAAAAAAAGTGAAACATATTTCATAAAGTCTTCATTCCAAAACTTGCCACAATAGAAAGTCTGAGGAGTGAAGAACAAATAAAACAAAAGAAAGGCACACAGCAGATGTTGGCACACTCATACAAGTAAAGATGTTCCTTTTTAAAAGGGGGGGCTGAACTGGTGACCCTGGGACAGAGGCACAAACTGCCAGCACAAAGTGCTGCTTGTATGCTGTAAGGGGGCCGAAACGGCGCGGCGAGTCTTCCTTGCAGCGTTTATACCTCCAGCTGCTGACAGGTTGAATGGCTGCACGTGCGAGTGGGACCACCCAATATAGGTTTCAAAGGAGGAGGACAGGAAGCTCAGTCTGGAGACACTGGAGGATGGTGTGTGTGTGTGGCGGGGGGGCATCTGTACATCTGGTACATCTGACTGGAAGGGCTTTTTCTTTGGATGGATAAAGCACAGGGTTTGCTTGGATTTTTACTGAAATAGTCACTGATCAGCAAAGGAGGCAATAGCATTGAATAATGCTAAAACTAGCAGTTGGCACAATGAGCAGGGCCAAGATAGAGAGTGAAAGCGAACCCACAGCACGTTAACCATTATTGTCTACCACAAATTAAAGTGTAACTGGCTCACAGAGACTTCAGTAGTTAGAACGGAATAATAATGGAGCTGAGGTGTCCATGGGCACTTTTTTAAAGGAACACCATCATTGATGACATCACTAAAATCTTGAACTCGCATGACCGGTAGCATTGCTTTTGTTTTGAAGGCTCTGGGTTTTGTTTGTTTGTGTGTGTGTGTGTGTGTGTGTGGGGGGGGGGGCAGCTCTTTTAGCTTTACTGTGACCTCTTGGCTAGCCAGAGATCAGAGAGGTCATCTGTTTGTGTGGATACGACTGGAAGGCTCCTGGGAAAAAGTGTCTGGGAACCACTGGCCAGACTGGCGGCGTTGAAGTCACCTTTAACTTTGAGTTAAATGAAGGTTACTAAAAAGTAAATAAATACAAAAACAGCAGAGTGTGGAGTAACTCGCTGTGGTTTGGGACCTCTGCATAACAAGCTGTGTAGCTGATCATCAGACTGAACATCCTCTCAACACCTGCAACCTGACATGGAAATCTATTCCTGTGTGCTTCTGTCATGCCTTTTTCAAAATAAAGCATCACGACCACAGTTGAGGGGTATGTTTTAGGACACATCCCAGTTCGCGGTTTGACATCTGAAACATGCTTTCGCCGGAGAGAGGCAAAAGTTTGTGGAACACGGTATTCAGGACATCAGCTGATATCAGAGGGGCTTCAGGTTGAAGGTTGACGGAGTGACGTCAAACCCCACAGGCGTCCCCTCTCCCAGTTTTGAGGCACAGGCTGACATGACTTGAGAGGAGCTGTTTGTTGACAGGCACTGAAAAAAGGAGGTCATGTCATGTCACCCAGGTCAATACCCCCCTCCCCACCCCCCACCCCAGGCCTTCCTCCGAGTGGGACCGCGGCTCAGTGCAACTCGCCCCACGTTTGAAGGTTAAGGTGCAGCGGGCTCATCAGCAAAGTGGCTTGGAAAATGACCTCGGAGTTCCCAAGTGAAGACGAAACACCAGTGCTCAGCAAACTCGGTGTTTAACTCTGCAGTTCATCCGAGTTATTCGAGATGTGTAGATCAAAACCAAAGTATCGATGCTTCTGATGCTGAATATGTTGATTTTTGGAATCAATCCTCACGGTACAAGGTGATTTTTGACACTGCATTTATTAAAGTACAGAAAAGAAAGTTTTTTTCTATCATTAACTCCTTCATAGACAACAGAGATTTTGCATTTTTGTGTCCCAAGTTGTTTAGGCCCGTTGTCACAAAATGAAACTTTTTTCATTCAGAGTGCTTGTATTTGCAGTTTATTTCGAGGGTATTACATGCAAACTGGCTTTGTCTTTGAACACATACAAGCTATTCTGCCAGGTATCACATCGGCAACAGCTTGATTTTTAGTTTGACTTGGTAACATCACTAGCAGTGATTAATACTGCTCCCAAATCCAGTTTTACTGTCACACAACCATTTGTATATACAGTAAACTGTATATGAACGTACTATCACATCATTTCAACACTCAATTCTTTGATGGTTAATCGGTTAATAACCATCTGGTTAATCAACATCCCCACCTAGTGTCAGCATCAAATTCCCCTGCAAATGCAGCCCAGGAAATTTAGGACTGTTTAGCAACATTTATTCACCCCTAAAGCAATGAAAACATCCTTTCTTACAACAGATTCACCTTATAGAAAGTCTTAATGGTTGAAGTCGGTATACAGCAACAGTTTACAGGCTCAACTCTAAGATATCAAAGTGTTCAAACAAGGTGCAGAGTGTCACATGCTGGAAAAGAACAGCAGACAATTTGTAGAGACTCTATGGGCCTGCTGACACCAAGAGGATCTATAACAAGGCTGCCTCACTTGGCTTCTGCCATGATGGAATCCTGCTCTTGTTCTACCTTGCTGCCAGTGGCAGTGATGTTGCTCCTAAAGGGACTTGATTGACAGGACACTGCCTGTGGGGGAGGGACTGGCAGAAATCCAATTGTCTTCCAGATGAAACAGATGTACAAAACTACAGGCAGAGAAAACAATACATATAGCTCCATATAGCATATAGTCCCAATAGAAATGGCAAGACTCAAGAACTTTATTGAAAAAAAATTCCCCAAACTGGCTATTCAAGCAGCTCGGGCCCATCCAGATGGACCACCTGGACCAATCTCTTCACCAACGTGTTTCCTGGTTCTACGTCGCTCTATTTTTAGCAGTTTTCTGAGCAGTTTTTGCAGGTACAGACCACCGCGGGCTGGAAACAAGCTGCACTTTAAAAAAATCTGTCATTCACGTAAGAACTTCAGGTGAGTCTCTGCCAGTGACCCACAATGGTCCAATTGCCGTCTTTGTCTGTTCAAAAACTTCTCATCAAAGGACAAACTGGTATACCCACTTAAAATAGATCAACAGTTCTCTCACACTACGTTTTCATTTGCACTTGTCAGTCATTACAGTGGCCAATGATTCTATTAGTCGGCAAAACTATCTAGACTTGAGCCAATGTGGTGCAAAAGACCAGAATGCTCAGCTTGAGGTGAAGTTGAATGCCCAGAAATGGACCTCATTCATTCATTTGATTCCGTGGTTGGGGTCAACATCCATTGGTAGGGGCTCAGGCAACAGCTGGTCAAGACTTTTTCTAGATGTTGCGCTGACGTGAAGTGCAGCTTATTCACTGACCTTAAAGGGAGCCACGCCAGACGCCCGCATAATGTTTTCTCTGTTATTCTTGACAGAATGCTGTTGGCTTTTCTAACCCCGCATTTTTGTCATTTTCCATCCTTGTTCTTTCCGATCTGCCTTTGCACTGTGGCTCCTGGCATGCAATACCACAAGAGTCTGTTCACGTCTTGTGAGAAGCCACAGAGTTCAACAGCATGTCCTGACTGTGCTCTCCGAGATCCGGTCCTCAATGAGTTCAGAGCCACTGACTCAGCAGTTTCGAGGAAATTAGAAGGTTCCCCAAATTTGCTATCAGGTGAAGTTTCCCAACATTTACTCAAGTAATTGTAACAGTTTTAGGTATTCAGTTTTAGTACTCAGCATATTCTCATGGAGGACGGAGATTCCTAATCAAAGGCGAGCTTGTTGAGGGCGAGGGGGAGACTCCGCCTACTCCGAGGTCGTCAATATCGGATTTGTATGCGAACATCTAAATAAAGCAGACAGGAAAGCATCCTCGTGCTTTTGTTTTGTAGGTTCATGTTGGTGACAGTGTCAGTATCCACGAGATTAGGCTGCTTCTGTCCATGTCTACTCCGTTTCTCATTGTGTTGCACGTGGCTGCCTTTTAAGGAGCTTTCCATCAATTGGGAGCGACTTGGGGTTTTGTCCAATGACACGTTGGCCTTAGGAGGAGTAAAGAAGCTGGAAAGCAAACTTCACAATCTAAAGTTTGTACTCTATCCTATTGCCATGAGCAGAAGAACAACATCTCAGAACAAGCAGCCAAAAGGAGTTTCCTTAGAAACGGATGGGGAGGCAAAAGGATTATGGGTGAATCCAAACTGGAGGACAACCAGGGCATGCTGGAGGGAGGACAGCATCCCCTGAATGGACTGGGAACACTTTAAAGTGGCCAAGAAGAAGTAACAAAACTGAAAACCCTAACCCTAACCCTAAGAAAATACAAGCTGAAGCCCGGCGCAAACGCACTCTACGAGATGTTCCACAGTTGAATTATCCAGTTTGAGAAGCCCTGTTGTGCAGCGTCACAGGGATCCACAATGAGATGCTAAAGAAATAACATGAAACAGAAGCCAAATATGTAAACGAATATCGCAACAATGCTGGGGGGGAGGACTGAGAATCAATTTTCATGACAATCGTCCACCAAATCCTTGTTTTCCCACCACAATAATTGAAAAAGAAAAGGTGATAATAGATTGCGGAATGACTGAACGGGGAGGGCTGACGATTTGCCACCTGGGTTAACGAAGTCTTTGTCATGCAAACGACCTGCCTGACCAAACAGCCTCGGAGATTACGAACATAATTAGAGCAGATTGTGTCATGTAATGGTTTTAGTCTGAAATTAAGCACCACGCCTAAGCAGCACAGACAAGAAAGTGGAACACTTCCATAGTTGGCATGTCTGCAGTGAGCGGGAGGGAGCAGGGGGGAGCGTGACTGAGCGACGGTTTGACTCTGCGATGTGCGCTTTAAAGATAAAACCACACAGTGCTGAAAGAACAAAGATAAATGCTAAGCTACCAACCTTTTGGCAGATTTCAGGGCTTCTGTGTGTTTTTTTTTATCTTCACATGCTGCAATCAAGCATTTCTATCCACACTTCGAGACACACATAATTGTCAACGTTTGTGTGCGCTTTTCTGTGTGGGGAGGAATTGGCAAAGGAAATAAGTCTGCACTGTGGCAGATAAGCTGTTAGTCTCACTCGGGTGCACATTCACACTGGCTGTATCCAGCCACGTATATATATGCGCTATACATGCCTACGTGCGTGCGCGCACACACATACACACACACACACACACACAAGCCTGGTGAACAAAAAACAATACATGAAAAGGGATAGCAGGAGTCCGCCCCTCGCAGAGCTGAGACGCCTGAGAATTGCCAGGAGCTTATAGCCACCTCATTTTTTACATTTTTTTATTGGTCCTGTCCCCCCTCCCTCCCGACACACACACACACAGGCTTCTCAGGGAAAACTTGAACAATAGAAGGCGTCCTGCAAACACAGAAATGCGGCCGATGTGTGCTGGCTGATGGGAATGGAGGGTCCGGCAGGAGAGAGGGTGGCTCGCAGGCCAAAACGGTGTCATAATCAGTCCGCCAGAGCAACAAATGTGATCACTTTGTATCCAGCAATGCACTCAGGAGCAGTACTGACATCAGGAGCGTTATGGTGGGGGACCAAAGCAATATAGGGTGAAGGCAGGCTGTGTCCTGGACACGTTGCCTGTTCGCAACGGGACGAGCACACACCAACACAATCTTGCACAAACAAGGACTACAGACTGTTAAGTGATGTGAATTGGTCCATGCATTGTTTTTGGGCTGTGAGAGGAAAGCCCCCCCCCCCCCCAACCACACACACACACACATGTTGTGTCAACATGTAGTCCTGAATTCAGGTGTGAACCCGGGACCCTCGCACTGTGAGGCGAGATAGCTAACCGCCGACAGAGTCAGCAGAAAACGTCCAACAAGTGACAATAATGTGCGCTTTCCTTTCCTTTAGGCATGTGAAACTGTCACACGGAAACAACTGGTCAGTTAGAGCCAACGACAGGCCTGTGATACAGTGTCTCCACCGTTATGACAGTCCCTCGGAAATAAATGCTAAATAAATGCTGAGGCAGTTTGATTGGTCTGTTGTCACACCCAAAAACAAGTCTGCAATTGATAAGATTTGAACCATGCGCCACAACTTTGCGCAAACACATATGCACGCATGCACACACACACGCACACGCACACACAACAGAGTTTAACAGAGTTAAACAGTGAAAGTCGACTGGGAGCCTCAGACATTGTTAATGCACAGACGGATGGACTGTGAGCTTTGAGCCCCCCGGACGGTCTGACCCCAGTGGTCTGGTTAAACATTAGGCCTGACCTTTTTTATTTTTTTGTCTTTTCACTGCTAATTTATTCCTGATAAGTAACCAACTCGACTGATGTTGGGTTTGTCAGCTTCATTTCTCTCAAAAGTCAGTCTAGTTTATGGATATTTTTTTTTATTTTACATAGGTTTGATCATGTCTCATGTGAGGGATTACAGTTAACTAAAAAAATGGCTCATAACACTTTGAGTATAGCTGTAATTTTGCTTGGTTTTTTTTGTTGCTGTAACTAGCTATCAAAGAATTCCAGAAGACATCAACGTACAATTTATGGAAACACTTTTAGATGTGACTCACTAAATTGACAGTCTGAGTTAGTCTTCAGTGGAAGTGATGGATCACTAAATAAACACGCCGCATTTCGTGCAAGTACAGTTCCAACCACAGCGACGCCAGTGACGCTGTCGATGCCGCGCCTGTGCTGGACGCGTTCACTGCGGCGTTGAAGCTTGTTCGGCTCATGCTCACCCGCACCCAGAGGATCTGTAAACACAGCTGCCTGCGAAACCGGGCATTAGCTGTGCCACATGGCAACCTGGTGTGTCCACCCTGGCGGCATGACCGAGCGAGGGGGGGAAAAAATCGACTTCAGACACCAGCAGCCGTTTCAGCGCTTCTCGGTTGTCAGTCTCCAGCTGCCGCAGGGCGTCCAAACATGGCACTACTAATGAAGATGAATCACTGATCGGGAGTGGGGGAGTGACCAGTTCAACTCAGATGACCTCGAGGGGCCGCGGTTTTAATTTCACACTCGCCATCTCTGACCCCGTTATGGGGTTCGATAAACGCAGAGTCGAGTCATCGATTGGAGGCTGCGAACTGGCAGCGAGTGCTGGTCACCCTTCGCGGGCAGTGGCGTGTCTGCCTCACCGAGGAGGCTCAGGCAGTTGGAAGCAGCGCCGACTGCTATTTTTTTTTAATCAAGTCTCCAGTTCAGGGGTGTCAAACCCGCCTCAGTTCGGGGGGTGGGGGGGGGGGGCTCATACAGCAAGTTCGATTTCACTCGGGTTGTAGCAGCAACATTGTAGCATGAAACCCGTCAGCTCACCGCAAGATGAACTTCAAAAAACGCTTTGTAAGATCACTGCATTCGGTTTCTCTTGCAGACCAACCAACCGTCCAACAACGAATATACCAAGGTGCATACCGACTGGGACTCTAGGAGCTCTGCTGGATGCTAAGCTATTGCCATGCCTGATATCTTACAGGGTCTAATAGGCTCTCGGGGTCAGCTGGTCACAGGTCATATGTGGCTTCAGGTAGATTCTTTGACTCGGGTCCATATAAAACTCTTCAAAACTGGTTTGTGATCGGATTTTGCATTGAGCTAAAAAAAATGAAAGAAAGAAAAAAGTGTTTATCCGTGGCTTTAGTCCGTCTCCCCTTTATGACTTGACCTCTGGCATCGCTGCCCTCATAATTCCCACAATCACTGGAGGAATTTTGAGCACGATGCATTTAAGCTGGTTTAAAGCATATTAGCGAGGGGAAGAAAAACAAACAGAGCTGAACCGATTTTTAAGGTCAACCGTTCTGGTTTGGCTCAACTTGTTTCATCATCTTTCTTTCTTTTATGTGTCGGTTTACGCGGTCACATGCTCCCCTCATGTTACAGGGTGCCCTGAATTCTCCTCCCCTGATGTTCTTCTGCAGTGTGGAGGATGGCTCTATACTTGTGACCGCAGCCTGCTGTCACTTGTTAGCCTCTCCCCATTCTTCCTAATTTTTGGGATGCTGTTTGGGCCTGTGCTCAAAGAAAGATGTTCATAGATCCGGAATCCTGTCTCAGATGGGATGGCGACAGCGCAGAATAGACCTGAAAGAGGCCTGAAAAACACTCTTGCTTCTTCCTTTTTATCCAGCTTCAGCCACCCAGGTGATCAGTGCAGTGTTGCCGAATGGACGTGAACACATTAAAAGGAGGATGGATAATGCACACGACCAATCACAGACTTGATAGTGGAGGAGCAGCAGCATTTTCATTGATCAAATCAAAACACGTGAGGAGTGTACAAAAGGTAATTTTGTCACGCAGAGAAATTTACATCTCCATATTGGGAATTAGGTACATGCGGGATTTCACAAAATTGACTAAATAGGCTTTTTAAAGCTTCATGCATTGATTAGAAATGACCTCTGGTGGTTTCTTCACAACCCACGAACCCACAATACAGCTTTTGCTTTTATTTTGAAGTGTCCAGCTTTTGTGTGTGCAGAGCTTCTTTGAGGGTGATGTTGGAGCCGACCATTCAGACACATATAGAAAGATAAAGGGACATTGGACATTTCAAAGACTGTTTCTCCTCATTGCTTGGAGGGGAGTGCATGTGGGGTGGGGGGGTCATTGAGAAAGCACCCCACTATCGTGCAGATTCTAGGTTTCTTTGTCAGAACTTGTGTTTATGGTTAAATGGTTTGACTGAGACATTCCACTCTGCAGTGTTCGTATTCAGGAACTCACAGTCACTCAATTTGTTTACGTGGGGCTTGGGACATGAACTCAATGGCGAATCAGTTCACACTCAGCTGAACCACCATGCTGCAAGTCTCCCAAACAACCAGTTTTTGGCCACTTTATAGTGCAAATCAGTGATTATGGTTCACCAGAGACCCCCCTCCTTCCATCTGTCAGCTGTGCCCCCCCCCCACATACACACACACCGACTTTGCTCCCGGAACTCGAGAGAGACACTTTAAAACGTCTCATTGTGCTGGTTCCCTTTTACACGGGATGCCACATGAAAGGTGCGGGGACATTCCTCCCGATGGGGCTGGGCCGCGCTGCAATGCGTGGCGGTGGGCGAACCGCTTGCAGAATGCCGCAGCTGTCACCTCGCCTGACTCGCGGCGAAGGGCGTGTCCTGCTAACTCACCGGCTCGCCGGCTGCAGTTGATGTGCGGCGATCCTGCCAGTAGGCTTCTGATCAGAAAAGCAGCGTACTTTGGCGCCGAACCCATTCTCTTAGTGTGGTCTGCCAAATTATCTCTCTATGACTGCAAACTTAACGCACTTTATGTATCTTAACATGGTGCTTCTCAGCCGCTCTTCGCCAACCTGGATGACATCTGACGAGGGCTGCGAAACCTCTCTGACATCTGATTCACTCAGAGCTCACAGTGAAGCCAACCACTCATGGGCACCATCTACTTTCACTAACATACAAGACCAGAAGCCTTCAAAATAAAATCCAGGAGCATTTTCTCTTAAGCTGGAGATGAGATTCCCACAAAATGTAGACCACAGAGTGACGTGAACAGGTCAGTTGCGACAACTCTGCAACGGCAGCCATGCGAGTTTACTCAAAGGACTTTCTAGGTGGCGTGACATTATCCAGGTGCCCTTCACTGTTCTGTGTCACACATATATGACATCATTTGAGTCTTGGGTGACTTCTCCCTGGAAACCTGACTCACCGAGCTCAGACGTAACTGTAACGCAAAACGACCTAAACTGTGTCAAGTAGAGCTGGGTCGATGAGGTAGTACTCGTGGTAAATGGCCATAACGGGCAACTTCTGAAGCACAGAAGTAGAGGAGGGGGGGGGGGGGGGGGGGTACCAC
>JASSRZ010000007.1:17504669-17534154 GCA_032164315.1 Malacoctenus gilli
TGTGTGTGTGTGTGTGTGTGTGTGTGTGTGTGTGTGTGTGTGTGTGTGTGTGTGTGTATGTGTGTGTGTGTGTGTGTTTGCCTGCATGGCCAGCAGAGTGAAACTGAGGTGCTTTCATCCGACCGTTTGATCGTCTAGCAGTTTGCCACCCGACCATTTGAGCGGCTGTTGACTGCAGCCTTTCTTCTGTATTTTCTCTTTCTAAAGTAAACTGTTTGTTCTCAAATGAACACATGCTTTTGTTTGTCCAATCAACTCTCTGTATGGATCCTCACCAGTGCACTGGGTGGATGAAGCGACCCTCCAGGAGCAACAGGGACGACCAACGCAATGCTGTAATTTGTCCTGGGAACAGACAGTTTGTTTTGTCCGACGTGGGTGAATGGGGGTACAAGAAAAATCAGTTCCAGGCTTCGCTTCTCCGTTGGTCTCAACCTCTGTCCTCCTCTTAGGTTTCCCCTGTCAGGAACAACCTTCCGCTGTGTAATCTGAGACCTGGGAACAGCGTGACTTCTTTTTGTGTCTGTGTGTGTGTGTGTGCGTGCACAATAAAGAATTGGCTGAGCTCCTGTCGTATGTTTCGAGGTGGGCCTTACAGCTCGGGTGAAGGCCCCGGGGGTCCTGCTGGGAGACATCTGCTGCCTGACCCACCACTGTCACTCGCTGCTGTTGTCGGGTGACTGAGGGCCAATCCCAAAGGCTGGTCATGAACCCCTCACATTCGTGATGTGCGGATCGATACTGGAATATCAATACGTCCGATACCAGATCTTGACACTTTAAAATTGATTGTCATGTGAAAATATATACTTATGATACTTCAGTCATTCGTGGTAATGAATATCATTAACAGGAATATAGTGAAAAGTAACTAAACTATTCAGATCTTATCTAAAGTGGTAAGAAGTACTTGGTCTTCTGCCTGGGTAACCTTCTAACACATATGCACAATGTCATGCTGCTCCTCACTCGTCTCTCAGTGTGTGTAACTCAATGGCGGAGCGTAAGTGATGTCATGTGTGGAGCTACTTTAGCGGGTTGTGGGAAAACTGTGAAGAGTTGTGGCAACACAACAAACTGAGTGAAACACTTATCAACAAAACACCACACCGAGACATTTGCTTCTATTTTCGCTACTTTGCTAATATATTTTTCAAACACTATTTTGCAAACACTTTCAAACTTTTCTGTTGTTGTAACAGCTTGGCGACATTGTGAATGAGGCTGCTACCTCAGTATACTTCTGAGTTTAAGATAAATAGTTAATAAGTGACTCTGATTTCTTGTTTACTTAAGCTATCTCATTTTTTAGACTTACCAGGCACAACAGGTGTATTGGCACAAAGTACCAGTATCAGATTTGTATCACTGATACCGCAGCAGACAAATCAGCCTGAGAATCTTGGAGTGAGTCAGATTGGACAAGTTGCATTTTAAAAATGAGACTATTCAAGCGTGCTTCAATAGCAGTAAGCAAATGTGATGTCTCAAGCCATCCACATTTAGTGTAGCCTGGCTTCTATGTGTTGCGCCCCAATTGGAAACTACACAAAGTACGGCACTCGTTAAAGGTTATAGTTTGAACCAACACTGTATTGCCTATTTAGATAGAACTCTGACTAGTTTCTTGCAAAATACAAGGCTGTGGCTTGGTCAGACTAAGAAAGATGGAGTGATGGGCCCCCACTTTGCAGATGACGCCATGCTTTCTGCTGACATGATGAGAGAATCGACAGAAGCGCTGAAACCGGTGAGTGAACAGGTGGAGGAAACAGTCATCAAGTCTATGACCATTTCTAAGGGGAGCTGCTGTAGGAGAGTAGCTCGCCAGCGAGCTGAGTTCATTGAATAAGGCAGTAGTGCTTGACTTTTGTCAGCAAACAGCTGAAGTGTTTTTTTTCTCCCCATTGGTACGATGAAGGGGGACTTTGTTGACAGAACAGGGACTTCCAGAGGGTGTTAAACTGACCTACTGCGGTTCCAGATTACACTTAAATGACTGGTTTAATGAACTAGTTATATAACTCTATACTTTCGAATGCTGCGGCAGAGGGGAATAAACCCTACTGATGGCATGTCATCCAAACGGTGTCTTCCAACCTGTGATCTGGGGCCCCCAATGAATTGCCAGAGGGTCACATTGTGGCATAGAGAGCTACTCTAATGGGCCTCAAAGAAAAGCAGACTTGGACACTTTCTCTGGCAAACTCCCCATTTCTTCTATTTTAGCGGTTTCTGCTTTTTGCACATTGGTGGGAGTGGGTGTGAGTTCGGTGTTCTCTATATAGTTTTAAGCAAAGTCAAGATCAGAAATGGAATCCATATCTTTTTATTTTTAGAGACAATCTGTGTAGGAAGCGGTGGCAGAGTGAAACAGGTTGGGTCGCATTGACCCCGAAGTATTCTCCTCCTCTACACGGAAATAGATCCCGTCTTAAAAGGCTTTACCGGCGAGAATTCAGCTTAAGAAATGGATTTGTTTTTCTGCAGCGGTGCTCTCATCCAGTGTAAATCACACTTTGTTTTTTGGGGTTTTTTTCTGTATAGTATGAAGCGAAGCCTCATTCAGACCCACTTGTCTCACAGTAATGGTGGGGGTTGAGGAGGGGGTGGATATTACGGTGGGCCGTGCTTGCTGTCCTGTCACATCTGCACAGTTCATCGTGTTCGTCTGGTTCTGGTTCAGGCTTCTCCTCTTTCCTGAAGCATGAAACATTTTTTCAGGCTGGCAGTTTCACAAAGCGCAACTTATGTAGGTCACCTGAAAAAAAAATGCTACTGTGTCAATGTGTGTTCCTGACAAATCCCCCTCCACCCCACCATGTCATCCCCTCCACCCCACCATGTCTCTGGGACTCCCAACTATGATAGCAATTTATTCCCCTTTACTAAAGCCTCTGAGTATGATCAGTTCATGTTTCACATCGAGGACTTTTTTTTCTACTATATAAAAGCACTTTGGGGAGCCAAAATGGAACTTTTTGAATCTGTGTTTTTGATAAAAGGTGCTGCCAATTTTGTCATACCTCCAAAGTACCTGCTTCTGGGCGCTTTTTCAGACCCTGCCCTCACTATGGTACCTAGGCCGAGCTCAGTCCAGCAGGAAACTGGATGTCAACCGACTGTCAACCTTAAGTGCTTCTTCTTTCTGCTGCCACTTAAAAATATCAACCAAAGTGAAAGAGTATGGGGACAGCTTACAAATTTAAAGCACCATGTAAGAGCACAATGAGCAATTTAATGTCATGCAGAATTTGGATAGAAAACAGAACTGTGGTTTTGCATTTTTGATCTGTATTTTTTGTAGAGTTTTTCATTTTAAATTAAAGCGAGAAATATACATAGAAGAAGGAAAATATACAAGAAAGCTGTTTTATTATTTCACCTGTATTTTCAAGTAGGAAGAATTTTGTGCCAGTATCAAGAATTACTTTTTGGGCATTGAAGCACAAAGCAGGCCTTTGACTTCCTGATGAGTCTCTGTGTCCAATCATTCCTTGATGAGAGCTCCACTCCATGAGTGTGATGTAAGGTACTCCTCAGTGCAGCCCCTCGTTTTTTGTTGACCCAACCGAACAGCCCCTCGGTGGACGCAGTGGCCCGTTGTAAAAAAAAAACCAGCGTGTGTGAGCACATATACATCTAAAAAGGACACGTGTGCAACTTTCAGCATGTTTGATGTCTTCCTTTGTGAGCCCAATCTGTGAATGATGGCTGCTGGCAGGAGAGTGCTGACCCACACTGACCCCCGGGCGGGCCGAAAGGGGGCCGTGTGGGAAAGACGTGGGTGGACATGGACCACTTCCTCAGGCTCAGCAGATACAGGGTGGTGGGGGGGATATGGGGCCAGGCCAGCTGGAACGGCAGAGACCGAGCGCCTTCGACAGAGAAGGGGTCTACCTTATATTGGGGTTCTGTACTGGGACACTTGCAGCAGCATCGCGAGCAAAGTGTTACGCATCTCTGCATGCAGGTATGTGCCCAGTTATTCACCTGACACTCAATTCTAGGTTCATCAGTGTGGCTTAACAAGGGGGAAAGATGCACAAGACGGAGAAGAAATCGTCCAAGTCAAATCTGTGTCCAGCAACTGAAGCGCGACCTTATTTTTACTTTTTGGGTGGACGTGTCTCCATTAGCTTCATACTAGGGTAAATGGGACCTCTAAAGAAAATTATCACATTTCAAAGGATCTTGGAGTTAGTGGGCAGGAGGACGACTGGATAAACTACCAAACTAAGGATCACTTGTTTTCTAAGGAATGGAAGTGATAGAGCAACAAAATTGACATATCATATCATTTGATAAACACAGTTATATCTGTCCTCATTAACCTTTGTCAAACTTCTCATTGTCTGTACTGCTTATTAATCCATCTCTACAGGTCGCGGGAGGTGCCAGTCCCAGCTGTTTACAGGCAAAGGCAGGGTACAGCCTGCCAGTCAATCGCAGGGCAACACAGAGACAAACAACCATTCACACCTACAGACAATCTAGAATCACCAATTGACCTTATGTTTTTGGACTGTGGGAGGAAGCCGGAGTACCTAGAGAGAATCCATGCATGCACAGGGAGAACATGCAAACTCCACACAGAGAGGCCCCCACCAGGGTGTGAACCCAGGGCCTTCTTGCTGTAAGGCAAGAGTGCTAACCACCACTGTGCAGCCCTTTGTCAAACTTCCCTTCATTAAATTGGGCCATTCGTCCAACTTGTACAGCAACATGCCGGACACAGTCCAGGACACAGTCCTGCACGTTTCCTGCTTCGCCACACTTGAATCTGATCATCTTCGTCAAGAAGTTCTGCTGGAGGCCTGCTAACACCCTGCTGCTGTGCTGAAGCTGGGACACAATCGAACCATTGGGGACCACCATTGTTCTTTACCCATCTTATTGGATCCCACTGAAACGACATGAGAGGGGTTTTATGTTTTGTTTTGTTTTGTTTTTGGATTACAGGTGCAGGGTTTTTTTCACTTTATACAATGCAAAATTGTCAAACACTGCTTCTCTCCATGCCACTGAACCACAATTAGCTTTCAGGAGTCGAAAAAGACAGTAAACAATCAATACTTTTCCGATCTGCTTGCTAAGCTTCTGTTATTGCTAGTGTCGCTTATTTAACAGCTTTCATGGTTTGCTGCACTCGGGCAATGGAGCCTGAAGTTCTCCGACTCTTTTCGGCCGGTGGGAAAAGACAGTCGATTCAACCCTAGACTGTCTATTGGCGCATCAACCAATAATAAAGCAGCTTATCTCACTTGCCCCGCCCTTTATTTATCCAACATTGGGGAAACACCCTACGTACGGTTTCAAGGATTGAACTATCTTGTGTATTGACAAAGGACAATACACCCATGCCCATAAATGTGTCTCGGTTCGATTCAATGAAGTAGTTATCTGGTGCAAGAAATAATGGATTCATACAGAGCAGAAAGTTACAATGCTTAGAGTAAAGACTGATTGTTGCCTTCCAATCGACACAAACAGCCCTACAGAATCCGGCACATCCACTTTGACTGGTGATCTTAAACTGTTACGACATCATCCATAATCAGCATCCATCAGCATCCCCATTACTGAGTGAAAGCTTTTGCTTACTCTCACCTGCAGGGTGAACTCAGCTGCTCACAGATATTAACACTCAGTTTTTAGGCTCTAGGAGCAAAAATGAGGCCAAAACAATTGGACCATGTCAGGGTCGTTTCACCGCCCCAGTCCTGCCAACAGCTGCAGACTGTCCTGGTTGTTAGAGAATGAGTCCTGGATGTCATTCCTCCAAAGGTTGCAGATTTCACCCAGCAGTGAGTAGTTCATCTGGGAGGTGGAGGAAAATAAATTTCACTTCAAGACACAAGAGATCCACTTAGGTGGATCCAGCTCACACAGCCCACAGTAGCTCTGGGTTCAGCTGCAATAAGCACATGTGGTCACAATGAGTGTGGATATTTCTTTACCTTCTGTAGCTCCATCAGAGCTCGTCTCAGGCACGCATTTCAGTGGTGATAACACTCGCGCTGGGAGGGAGTTCTCCCAGATAGATCGGTTAGCTGCAGAAGTACTGTGGTAGAACTATTGGTCTCCCTGTCGCATTCAAAGCCTTGGACATCTTGGTCAGTGAGTTCAGGGCGAGATGCCGGGCTCCAGCAGTTGCAGTAGTTCAAGTACTTCTCACCACCGACCTCCTTGTAAAAATACAAACTCTCCAACAACTTTTCCTCCTACTTCTGTAGACTATGTGTTGTGTTGCATGCACAGTCTCGTCCACAGATAGTTGTACACATGCACGCCTTCTACAGGCCACAGATCCTCTCCTATAGGTGCACCTAAAGCTGCTGCTGCTGCTGCTCCCACCACACACCTTCCTTTACCTGGAATCTCTCTCCTGAGCTCAAAGGGGTTTTCCTCTTCCTGGTTCAGCAAGTGTCAAGTGACCTGACAAAGTCACATGTGGGAAACAGGAAACAGACCAGGAGCTGCAATGAGTAATCACAGTGCAGAAGTTTGGTTTGAACTTTTGGGTCCACTGAGATTTTTAAAAATTCGAGCAACGTGAACAGTTTCCTTTGTTTGCTGGAGAGCGTGTACAGTGTGTACAATAACCACATTAACCAAAATAAGAGTATTTCTGCTGTCATATAAAAACATTTTTGGCATCAAGATGAAGGAAACAATTGGGTGTTTCGCTCAGACTCATAAATATAAACAGATGTACTGAGGTTTAAAAGTACATGAAAGAAAAATGATTATGAAAAAAGAAAAATACAGTCAGTACATCAAAAGTACTCTCTATATAATTTTGTATTAGCTTTGGAGTAGTGAAAATGAGGCATAACATCTTTTTATCAGGATGATTGCTTTCTGAGGTCACGCTGACCTCTTTGTTTAGCCTTTATACTGGCGACCCCTGCTGACCTAGTGGTGCCACTGAGCTCGCGCGCCATATTCAGCCGCTGTTCACATATGCAGGACACGCCACTCATCTAGCTGAGCTTTTGTGAGCTGCTGCATACACATGAAACTCCCCCTGACCTCTCTGGTTTTTGACCGAGGTGGTGAACAGTGGTGTGTGCAAATTGTTTGACGGGAAGGAGGCTCATTTGCAATTAAATCACAAAACATACTGCCAATACCAAGTGCAGACCATCCGACAATCAGGCACAGATGGTACACAACAGGGCAGGAGCCTGCGTTGACAGTCAAGCAGCCTGAAATGGGAGAAAGAAATGTGCCTTGGTGAACTTTGTGGCATTGGAACTGTACTAATTGCTGAACCTGCGGCTTTGTAACTTTGCTGTGGTGCTTGAACGGAGTGTTGTCTGGTTATATACTTTTGCTGCTTCATACATTACTTTTATGTTAGTTCGAGGGCTGTTTTGTGTTCTGGTTTATTGCAGTCTGCACTCATTTTGAGATTTGTCATGTTTTTTGTTCATTGTCGAATCTTAAGTTAATAAATGACTGTTAATGCCTCAAAACATCTGCTCTTTATTTTACTCCCCTTTCCCCTCAACGAGCTGGTTGTAACAGATCTGCACAATAAAACAAACACTGTCCCTTAGAGGCTGCAAAGCACATTGGGAATATTTAGAATTGTAGTGTGTGGCAAGCAGCATCATCGGGTCAGAAGAGCACATTTGTTGGTCAAATGGAACTGTCCAAAAAGTGACAATCGGTAACTTAATTTCCCACTGGATGAATACGTTAAACTCGTGCTGAGCGATGTTTCTGAATCTTCACTTCATGGTGTACAGGATACAGAAGTCTGGTTATCTCATTTCATTTTATTACATTGGAGGTGTTTGGCAAATAAAATAACAAATCAGACACACAGAGGGTAAACAGAATTACATCTACAGGTAAGATGCAAGAAAAAGCAATATTTTATTATAAAATCTGATTATGTAAAAATGAAAGACAAAAAAAGGATACAACACACAAGACACAACACAACATACACATGGCAATTTTTAAAAAGGCATTACACTGCATGTATGTTCATCCCTGAAGTCACCACACTGGGAACCAGTGATAAAAAAGCATCTCACCTTGCTTTGATAGTGTTGTGAGTACATCAACCAAGTTAACCAAGGTCACAACTATCTTTCTTCTTTTTTGTTTGTTTCTTTAAGAAGTTAGACAGCTTCAGTGCAGGCGAACCCTCTGTCCCACTGGGGTCTCTGCTCAGTGGGAGGGCAGACCCCAGATTGGGAACCACTCATCTATAGTCTCACGTCGAGGTTAGCCGACATAAATACGTTATCCCTGGAGCACTCCATTGATTGAACACCGGCACTGAGGTATTTAGTTGTTTCATTTGTCCTCTGGTTTGGGTGGGATTGTTTGGGGTCTGGCTACAATGGGTTGGTCATGGCAAAAATATAAGCCACAGGAATCTGAAGGCCAATGTTCACCAAATGCCATTTCCCAACTCCTAAAGCTCCTAAAACCAACCCTGCCACTATCCCAAAAGCCCCTGGCCCCAAGGACAACCTCTTTGCCATGGCAACCACCGCGCCCATGGACACCCCTGCTGCCCCAACCACCCCCAATAGCGCCCCAGCTCTTGGTCCTTCTCCTAAAACCGGGGTTAGGACCTCCACCACGGCCAGGAGACTTCCTCCCACCGCGGCTGCCCCAGTTATGACCTTTACTTCCCCTGTGTCTCGCCTGACCAAGGCCCCTCCCACTGTGGCACCCATGCCCAGTTGACACACCCTGCCCACAAAGAAGGCCGCGTTCAAGGCCTCCAGAGAGGCCTGGTAGTTCACCCGGGTTCTGATGGCCTCTCTGGAATGGTCCTGTCCCGCTGCCCTCTTCTTGGTCAGCATCGTCAAGGCCTCCTGCCCGGCATGCAGGGTAAGCAGGGCAACGACAAACGTCGCTAGCATTCCCAGGCATCCCACCAGCATCCAATACTTAAAGTCCGAAGACTTCAGAAGATAGTAAGCGATCACTGCAACTAGTGCCAGGAGCACGATGAACGCCGACTGGTGGTTTCCAAACCCAAACAGCCCAAAGCCCGATGTTACCACAGCAACTACGGTCATTGGTATCCCCGAGAAAGCCAAGAAGTCCACATGTTTGACCATGATGGTGTTGATCCAGTCTTGGATGGTCCTTTGCTGCATCTCCGCTTCCTCGTTCTCCACCTTCCTCCTCTCGATGGCCTCCCTCTCCCTTCGCTCGGTGGCCCAGGTCTCCCTGGGGTCTGGCAAGCTGCCGTTGCCTTCTTTCTCAAGCGTGAGGATCCTCTCCTCAATCTGCACAGTGACCCTCTGCCTCTGCTGCAGCTCAGTGACATCCAAGTCTTCCCTCTCTTTGGCCCAGTCGACAGAACAACAGGCCTCCCCCTGCTTCCAGATCAGCTGGAAGATGAAGCGCATGGGGGGTTTGAAGATGGTGAATATAGTCAGAGCCCACAAAAGGCCCACCATGCCAAAGTTTTGCACCGTCCATTCTATAATGCCCCCAAATGTGGCTCCGCTCAGAGTGGTCCCAAAAGCACCTGCCAGGCCCGCGGCTGCCCACAGGCCGACGGAGTCTTTATGAGAGCCGCTGCAGGTCCTCGTGGCCACAAACACCGAAGCAACAACTGCCGCCAGGATGACGCCGGCCATGACCGACGTCATGGCTGTGGTCAGCGCCGCGGCTCCGAGGAGGGTGCCCAGTCCCAAGGGGCCCACCAGGGTGACCTCGTCCATCACAGGCTTCAGAGGAGTGGCTGTGGTCATCATCAATATTGTCTTGTCCACAGGTCCCTCTGTGGCTCCCAGAATGCAGCCCGCCACTGCTCCAAGTGCAAATCCAGTTGCTGCCTGCTTGAGGCTGCTCTGGCTTCCTGGAATGACAACACGTACATTGTTGAGACCTTAACCAGATGCTATCTGATCGTATCAACTGGATTGTAGCTGAAGATCTTCATTAGCTGTTTTTCTTCTCAAAGTTATCTTTTATTACCTAGTACGTTACTCAAAGATGAATACATTTTTCAAATTGTTCAAGGTAAAGTCATTCTTACCTTTATACGGTTATAAACAGATATTTTAGACATTCAGGAGGTGCAAACCTTCACAGAGATGCCAGTTTCTGTTTCTGCTTCAATGTCCTGCCCACTGAACTTTCTTTATGGGCCACACACTCATATTAATAACGCCAAAGAAATGTTGTTGTCTACACCAAAATAGCAAACATTTATTGGCTTGTTCATTGTCCTCCCCATCACTCTTCCTGCAAGTTTCCTCTCAATATTTTGAAAACCTTTTGAGATAACCCGCATAACTTGAGATAACTACAAACCAAAGAATCGACAAACATAGCAAAACTTCTACAGAAAAGGTTCAAAAATTGTAAAAAATTGAAGATTACATGTTTTCTAGGCTCAAAAGTTGACGTTTTTACCAATTTCGACTCACGTTCCTAAGTACAGAGAGATTATTCATACAAATAAGCACTAGAACAGCCAAGCAGGAAGCTTGACCCTCCACCACCAGTGAATGACAGTTTTTTTTCCACAATGACAGTAAGAATCTGGTGACAGCTGGAATGTAAACGTGTCTTTTGTCTGATTGCGATGACGGTGAGTATCAGTGTTCCACGCGCGTGTGTCAGTTGAGCCCCCCTCTCTCTGCCCTCCTGGTGACAGGCCCCAGCGTCTGCAAAAGCACGATGCACCCGCAGCCACTCGCTCGGCGGACTGGTTGGGCAGGTCTCACCTGCTCAGGCAGCGTGCCGCTGAGATTCCTGTCACTTCTCTCACTACCAAATAATCTCTCAATTATGCGGGGAAAAGACAGAAACATCGCAGAGAAAGAGGAGAGGTGGATGCGGAGCACTTTTATTCCCCCTCAAACTTGGAACATTTTCTATTCAGCTCAATTCTCACTTGCAGAGCAGATTGACAAAAACTTGGAAACATTCCATTTCTGATTTGTTTGTTTTAACAGATGAGGAAATGTGGTGATTTACCTTGTTTAGTCAGCTTCATGGTAGGTGGCTGGGAGGCTCAGGGATGTCCCCCTTGTCTCCTGGAGTGGCTCCGCGGCACCTTGCAGGCAATGTAATGTGGTCGAGAGGAGCGCTCCTGTTTTCTGTTTATGAGACATGCGTCAGGCAGAGGACACGCCCTCTGCAGGTTTGTCCTCTGTGCATCCTTTGGGCCAGAGTTCTCCTCCTAATCTCCAGGATCTCTGCACTGCTCCTCCATGTCACAAGATCTCATGTTCTCAGGAGGTTTGTCAGGAGTTGGAGGCACGCTAAGAATGTCAAGGGATGCCAGAAAACATCGAAGAATTTTAAAAACAAAAACATTCAAGGGACATGCCACTTTAGGCCAGAAAAGTGGTGGAGAAAGAGGGCTCTAAACAGAGACCATGATTGATGTTTAGAGCCAGAAGGTAAAGGTAAAGTTCTAAGTGAATTTCAGTGCAGCATAGTGGTGAAATGATTTGCACTTCTTCTCACTAAGAAAAACAAGGGTGATTCTTGGTGAAAGACTTCTTGGGGTGGAGTTTACACATTAACCGTCCTGTATTGTATGTTTTCTCAAGACACCACTGTTACATTCTCAGGTCATCCTGAATCACACAAAACACCACATCTTTACATTTTATGGGCTGCTGAGCAGTCTGGAGTTTTCCAGGTTTCAACTCTGACGCCCCTGTGCCATTTTTATACAAACACTTGGCAACAATTTAGTGATGAATGACACAAAAATGTTCGGGGTTTTATCATTTCATTAAGAAAATGAACAGGACTGTTGCTGTTACACTCCTGTGAATCACAACGCTTGATGATCATGACATGTTTTATCACCTCAAAGTGTGACTGTTCTCAGGACATTATGCCACAACACCAAATCCATCCCTCTTGTCTTAGAAGTGTCCATGTCTTTACAGGTAGAAGAGATCCTAACATACAGGCAGTTTGTCTTTATTTGGAATTGTATCTTATGTCCAACCAGTCTGTGTTTGTCTTGTTTCATGAATAATGACAACAAACTCTATTCTTTGATTTTGAATTAAAAGAGTAATAATTTGGAAAAGACCACTGTGATCCTTCTCTTCTCAGTCTGGTTTTTTCATACTGTTGTGTGGAGTATGAAAGGACTGCACCTCCCTCTGGCAATGAACTCCTCCCAAAACACAACAGAAACCTAAAACTACAGCATCAAAGGATGAACCAAAGGGAGACGAGGAGGGAGAAAGAAAGGAAGCCCGTCGCCGTTCAGGTGCATCCCTGTTCCCAGAGCTCCTCTGCGTTCTCCCACACACACGAAGAGTAAGAGAACCTGAAAGACGAGAAGCGAAGGGAGAAGACTAACTGACACTGAAGAACATAACACATGGGGAGTAAGACTGAACTGGAAAAACGGGTTTTAACGACAAAATATCGATACAAAATTGTAACACAGTAAATTCGAGACTCTCCTTTCCCCCTCAATTTGCTCTTTTTCACATGTTTTGATTTTCAAATACAAATGGGAAAAAAATTCTTGCAAAGCAAGAAATTGATTGATTTTCTCATGTTTTAGGTTGGTTATTTTTCTTTTGTTTTTTCCTATTTCGAAGTGGGAAAACTTCCCTATGGCAAGGCGGACTGTAACTTAGAAAGTAATGAATAAAGAATATAGTCAGCTTGTCATAGATATTGAATATAAGGACCTTCTGTGGTCGAAGCCTCGCCCCCCACACTGACGGGCGACCCAAACCTGAAACGGACCGATCTTATTGGTTGTGTTCCCTCCGGACAACAAACAGCTCTGCACCCTAGCAGGAAGTTTGTCGGCGGAACTTTCTTTTCGTGTTGTCACACGGAGCCTTTTTACACGAGCGCTCAACGATGGCCCAGGTTGAGGCACACGCGTTGTCGTCAGGTGAGTTCGTGTTCGTTACTATCGACGGGCTTCAGGCTGGACCAGTGACACGCGCTGTTGGGGAAAAGAGGGGCCGGTGGGGGTGCTCCGTTTGTCTACTCTATGGAGCTGCTGTGTTTCTCCGGAACACGCGGACACACACACACGTGGACCGTGGGGGCGTGCTGGCGCTGGTCGTTGAGGGGCAAGCAAACACACCGCTGTATATCTCCGCGTGTGAATCCTGCTACTGCCATGCACGTGCGACCTTCTTTCAATCGCCTCTCAGCAGGACAACAGTCGCCTTTGAAAGGAAGAGGCAATGCCACGGCCATGCTAACCAATGCAAACGCGCCGTCCAGTCAAAGAAACAGTGACAAGCACTTTGCAGCTTGTGTCCCATCAGTTCCGTTGCGGAGGTGGTCTGTGCGAGCACTGAGGATCTCTGGGATGATCCCTCTTCAATATTTGCTGTACAAGTAGTAGAAAAGAGTAGCTGATGTTTCTCAGAGCTCTGGCCGCATCCAGATGTGGTAGTTTTGTGTTCAAATGTCTTGAGTTAGCTTCCGGGAAAGCTGCAGGAAACGGTCGCGTCTCTCTTCTCTGTTCAAATACATAGCTTAGAGTGATGAGGGCCTTTTTGATGATGTTCAGAAGACGGAATTGCTGTGGCCACATGATAACAAGCCAGCTAGGAACAACCTGAAGCCTGTTCGTCTGGGAGCTCCCTGGGATTGGCTGGAAAAGCTTTCAGTCCAACAACAGTGAGCAAGACAATTTTCAGGAGACAGAGAAGGAACACACACACACGCAATCTTTTTCTCAATCTGTTTGTGTGTGTAATGAATCTGTACAGTAATCAACAACCAAGGGTAGCAAAGCCTTTGCCCCCCCCCCTTATGATGTGCAACATGCTTCCATTTGTATATTAAAACCTTCATCTTCAATTTTTACTCTCAAAAGAGACACACTAGATTTTTTTTCAATAATGCATTTATTTCAAGAGAAGAACAGAGGTGATAGTGACGGAAGCTGGTGAGGGCAAAATCAAGTTAGGAGGAGAGGAGAGGCCAACTTATTAAGCCAGCTCCTCCTGGTGCTCCTCCTTTGAGCTTTGGCAGCTGCTGCCAGCCTCCTTTGTTGAGCCTCCCAGCGGGACCTAAACTCCTCCTCACAGAATCTCTCCCTCTCCTCCTGCTCCTTGGTGGCTGCATCGAGGAGGTCCTGCTGGAGGTCAACTCCCATCGCAGGGCTGTGGACCCGTTATGCTGGTCCTTCGCAGCCTTGTTCAGGGAGTCGACCTCCTGCAGGAGCTGGGAGGCTCGCACCTGCTGGCTGTCAGTGAGCACGTCCCTTTGTTCCTCCTCCATGTGGCTCTTCAGGCCGGCGCACTCTTTTTGGTTTGTGGAGCAGAGCGCTGGAGACGACTTGGCCTGGGCAGAGGCAGCGTTGACCTTTGTCTGTGAGGCCGTCTTCTCCACCTGCAGCCTCTGCTGCCACTGACTCCAGTGCTCCGTCCACTACCAGTCGATTTCAGCCAGCTTCTGGTTGAGATCACGCACTGGAAAATAAAGGACAGAGCAAATATGAGACGTAAACACTCAACCAAACACGGTCAATGACTTCAAACCAGGTAAATGAGCACAACAATGCAGCAAGTTCATTTGACTTGATTTTGTTCAGTGTTTTGCTGAGCGATCATATCAAACACGTTTAATGTGATCGCAAGCCCAAAGACTCGGGAAAGACTGGTTTGGAACGCGGTCGAAGGCTGCAGATTACCACCTCAAACCTAACGATCGAGATGACGGGAGTGCGCCGAGACTCTAGTGCGACTCCGAAAGACTGTCAGCCGTTAGTCTGCGACTGTGAAAATCGTTAGGTGTGAACCCAGCATAAGAAAAGAATAAGTCCTGTAGTACGACAGCACTTCTTAGGTTGCCGCTTTTATTTTGAAGGCGCTCACATTCCTAGATTGGTGTGAGCAGGGCCGTGTCCTCCACTATTTGGCTTGGCTGTCATGCTGTGGTAAGCCAGAGATCAGAGAAGGGGTCTGCAGTTTCTGTCAAAGGTTGTGGTTCGAGGTCTGCTTGGTGGGTGACCAGAGACAACGGTCTTCAGAGGACCACGGCAAGACGGAACACAGCAGTGATCAGTTACGGTGCTGAGACACTTAGAAGGCTTATGGGGAGAAAAGTGAGATGGAAACCTTTGCAAATGACACTGGAGTCGTGTTTTAATAACCTTTGATCAAGTAATAAACGGAAGCAGTAGAAAAATAAAGGACATGTTGTTAATTTTTCATTTTTGCAACACAGGAGACGACCAAGTCCCCGAGTGTGAAGACACCATTGAGGATAGTGAGGGAGGGAGTGCCGACGAAATCTCGGACGAGGGAGCGGTGAGCGACGGAGATGGTGGGAGCGATGGGGATGCTGACGAGGGGAGCGACGAGGGTGCTGACGAGGCAAGCGATGGAGAGGCTGGCGGAGGAAGTGACGGCGAGGAGGCCGGTGACGAGGGGGACGAGAGCCAGGGCAATGCCGGGTGGGCCGACGCCATGGCTAAGATCCTGGGGAAGAAAACGGCCGAGAACAAGGGCACCATCCTAGTGAAGAATGCAGCGCTGGACAAGGCAAAGACAAAGGAGAGACAGGAGCAGCTGGAGAGGAAGAAGCAGGTGGGGGGGCTCACACACACACATTTACATACATATTAGTTGTGGACTGGTTTGTCCAAACTTTTGTTTTGAAAGTTTCACTCAGAAAACTGATGTAATTGCAACGATGCCATGCAACAGTTGGACAAGAGACATGCATGGGAGATGCTGTGCCGGGAAAAACCTGACATCGTGAGGGACAGGGAGACGGAGAAGGCGCTGCAGAGGATCGCCACCAGGTGAGTGCCGGCTGTACAGCACTGTCCGGGGGTGGGGGTGGGATGCGGGGGGCTGGACGTGGTCCAACCGTTCCGCTTCTCCCCCTGCGCTTAGGGGCGTGGTGCAGCTGTTCAACGCGGTGAGGAAGCACCAGAAGACGGTGGACAGCAAGCTGAAGGAAGTGGGCGGCTCGGAGAGGAAGAAGGCCAAGATTCTCACGTCGGTCTCCAAGAAGGACTTCATCGATGTGCTGCGGGGGGAGGAGGGGGGTGGTCGGGGGGCCGGCAAGGCTGACGAGCATACGGTGAGTGCTGTCCTGAGCTGCTGCATTCTACTGATAGCAGCAGCCTGTTTACCTGGAGGGAGTCAATAGTGGTGTTGTCTACCTGTTGCATTTTACACTACTTAAAATAATATGTTGGACTAGCATGCTTGAGGACTCACCTGCGAGCCGGTGTATCAACTGGGGACCGGAGCAGAGGGAGGCGGGCTGTTTGCTTGATAGTGTGCTCCCATTGGAGGATATATACATGATGTGGAAAGATAACTTGCTTTCAGTTTCAGCCGTTTCTGAACAAAGACAGAAAGCTGACAGACCATGAACAGGGACTTTGATACTCACTTTAGACATTCACATGACCTCATCAGTGCACAACAGATTGCTTTATACACCCAAAAC
The DNA here is from genome assembly GCA_032164315.1 of Malacoctenus gilli. Classification (NCBI taxonomy): domain Eukaryota; kingdom Metazoa; phylum Chordata; class Actinopteri; order Blenniiformes; family Labrisomidae; genus Malacoctenus; species Malacoctenus gilli. The sequence goes on from JASSRZ010000007.1 coordinate 17,521,083, forward strand.
TCCAGAAAAGTTAAATTTGATGTCATGTCCCCTTTAAAAGTGTCGTGCAGGCCAGAGCACATTTAGGTCTCATTGCAGAAAGTCCTCGCAAGAGGGCAGTCTTGTCTCACTGAAGTGTCCATGGACAGGACAGAAGAATACCAGATGTTGGGTGTGTTACCTTGTTCTGTATATGTGGGGACTCGAACCTGTTCGGACACTCACTCGAGTGTTTGTGCTACTGTGTTGACATTTAAGTGTGGCTAGCATGTCAAAGAGGTTTGGTTTGTTTTGTTTTTAAGTGGGAATAAAATTTGAGGGTTAAACTTTGGTGTTGGAAAGGCAGTTGTTGCAACTGAATTCAGAGTAACTCTGTGGGAAATGGATACAAGTTGGTGTAATGTTTAACTGAGGTTTAGAAAAAAATAAATATGTGTGTACCTGTTTATCTATTCTTGTGGAGACCTCATTGACCTGATTTTACATCAGCTTATGAGGACATTTGTCATGCAGGAGCACAGACAGAGGCTCTCCTTTTGGGGAAATTGATGTGTGTTCATTTGTGTTTGTGCAGGCACCAGCAGCAGAGGACAAGCCGGCCTGGAGTGTCCTGAGAGACGACTACATGATGGGCGCCACCATGAAAGACTGGGACAAAGAAAGTGATGCAGAGGAGGCAGAACCACAGGCGTGAGGAGACGGCAGAAGCTGCAACGGAGGCAGGAGACGTAGACCAGACAGGCCCGGCGGAGCATCCCGCTGGCCGCAACGCCTTCGCGGACATTATTGAAACACAGAACCAGGACGGACCCCCACCTGCAGAAAGAACAGCTCGAGACTCCAGAACATCAGTCCCACATCTGCGCCCTGGAAGTAAAATGCACGGGGAGATGAGGCGGCAGGTCCCGGCTCCTAATTAGTCAGCGAACTGCACAGAGGAGGCTGCTCCATCTGGAAGCCATCACAAAGTGATTATACACACCAGAAAAAACATGCCGCCAGCATCTGGCGCGCCAGATCCCAGCTCGATATTCGGAGCGCAATCGATTCTGCCGAGAGCGGCTGGAGACTATCAGCTCAGCTGTGCCTGCAGAGACAAGAGACGACAGTGATGCAGTGATATGAAGCTGGCCACTGGGTGGCGCTGCAGAACCCGTCATTAATTCACTGCGTTTGCTCCCATACTGTTCAGATCGTCTTATTGTTGAAGTATCTCACTGAATGCTCAGAAGGGATCTGAGTGACTGACATGTTCTGTATTGTTCTGTCCCACAAGTGTCTTTATAATACTATAGGTTTGAAGATTTTTTATTAAAAGCAGCTCAATAATCCAAAGAAATTGAAAGGTGTCTTCAGTTGGTTGGAAACACTTGGCTTGGACATGATGATTATGTCCTGTCATGGACGTCACTTTCTGAGCCAGACCTCCTCATGAAGATTTGTGTTTTTTGTATGGTGAAGTGACGACCAGCTTTGGAAAAAGCATCGAAATACATTTACTTTAGTTTATTTGGTTTGAATGCCGACTGCTTCTTTTTCAACAGACGGACGCGCTTACATTTGCTCAAACCTTTATTTAGCTAATCTAACAGACTGGAGAGAGACCTCTGATGACACATTCTTGGTCTACTCACTTGTGGGAGCAGTGCACACACGCAGGTTACATTTTTTCAGCAGTGTCCTCTGGAGCTCGGCCTGTCCTTGATTCCAACAGTTCAATCATCTTTGTCGGAGAAAAACGAAGGCGGATCACGCATGCCTCAGACCTCAGGGTGGATCCTCCACCTGGCATGTTTTCATCCCACACAGAGGAATTTGCAGGTGCGATGAGAATCGGGGCCAGAGAGGTGCATCGGAGCCCCTTGAGAGGCCATATCACCGAGGTGCGGAATCGGATCCTGCTGAGCCAGCAGAACAAGCAAACAAGGTCTCTGTGACAGTCGAGATCGTGTCACATGCAAGTACTTTTTCTGCTTGACATTCAGTTTAAGAGGCAGTGAGAATGGAGGACACACAAAGGAGCACAGAACCTTTTCAGTTCTTGCACTTCTGATCTTGTGACGCCCTGTCGTCTTTGGATCTCTACAGGTTGTGTCGCAGAAATAAGGAACAACCTGGTGCTCCAGTTCTACTGATGTGTAATGTCACTCTGTTCCATCATTCCACAGTATTCTTTGGTGGTGCACTTTTTGGATAACAAAAGGCTCCGTCGTCCCCGCTGTGTTCTTGGACTCGCAGTTAGTTCCCCTTCCAGAAAAGTCCCTGGAACTGTCAGCCTTGAAAGGACACAGAGGAAACAGAGCTGCGAGGAGGAGCACAAGCAGCCGCCTGTGTAAACACAGTGGAGAACGATTTCCTGTATGAGAGGATTTACATAAACACCTTCTGTCGGGGCGTTCTTCATCCGACGCCGAGCCGAGGTTCCCTCCACGTCGGTGTCGTCTAACGTGAATGCACAATGTTTTTACTCCATTCTCAGCTTTTTAATAAAGAAAGTGTTCTGTACTGTCTCATTTTATTTTATATGCTATTCCAAATTTACATAATGTGCTCTCATCAAAGACGTTTCGACGCCAAGGGCCAGTTGAGATGAAGCACTGGACCGATGTCACCAGGTTTCCTCTAGGTGTCCCCTGGAACACTTGACCGTCCTCTGTCCCCACAGACAACCTCCCGTTCGCCACTCGCACTCAGACTCTGTGTTAAAACATTGAGGTGACTTTAAAAGTTTATGGCTCACATTAAAGGGCTCGAGTGGTCCATAATACGTTTTCATTTTATCGAGCCACCGTCCAGGCCATTAAACCGAGGTCCTCCTGTGCTTGGCCATGTTTTTTTTGTCACGTTACATACAGTTCCAGTGCTGGGCTGGAACACAAAACATGGCCAGATTGTAAAATAATGAGGTTAACCACAGCTTTAAGCAGCTTCTTTGACCGAGAAAGCTGGACGGGCCTCAGGCAGCTGTGGACGCTGTTTGGCGTCGCCGATGACACGTTTCACACGTTCCTCCTTTGAGAGAGAGTCAGGTGCTGTCGCTGGAGGAAGCAGCAGCACCCGACTTTACAATAAAGCTGGAGTCAATAATAATAACCACACCATCCCACCAAATGGTATTCCAAGGACAAGTGAAACCTCATCTTCACTCAAGATGATACATAGATGCTTCAGATACGTCAGCCTCCCTCACATTGTTAACCCCTGCAAAGTGATCATATACAGTTGCTAATAATAATGATAATAATTCCTATTCTTCTTTAAGTGTTACATATTTATTTTCCATAAATAAAAGTCTTAAAATGTTAAAAAAAAAAAAAAAATTACCTTAAAAGAGTCATTGGTTTTACGTGAGATTTTTCAGTTTGAAAGACTCAGAGTTTAAGTAAAATTTACAAAGGAGGAGAGAGTAAAATTCAGTGACCATTTTATTAAGCAACAGTAAGTTACCTGAGGTTCGCGAGTAAAATAAACTGATATCCGCAAATAGAGTTTACTTGATTATCGCCCTTGTAGAATTTACTTGCAATTTCTAAGTTCAAAAACTTTCCTAAGTTTTCTTAAGTAACTCTCACTCCACATTATTCAGTGTAGTAGTAGTAGGAGGAGGAGGAGGAGGAGTAGGAGTCCTGGAGTTGTGGAGTTGTGGCAGTGGTAGTATTAGTAGTATGTGAACGCAAACCAAACAAAGGTATGAATTGGTTTACTACTGCCCAGCCAAACTGACAGAGTCCCGGTGTGACAGCAACCAGTTGAACTGTGGACACAAGGGGCCACATTGACCAGCATTCGCTCACTGCCTTGTGGTAAAAAGTGTTATTTCAAGGCCCTAACACGAAAATCGCATGTTGTGGTCTCATATTTTACAGTCTGAGCCCTATTGTCGAACCAAAGAACATCATGTCCGTCAAATATGAGTTATAAGGCACCAATGAGCAACACTGACTTGCACTTCGTCGCCTCATTTGCTCCTGCTCTCTGACCGCACTCAGCAGGGCTCTGTTCCGGGCTCGGGCCGGCTTTAGGACCCAGTTTGGGGAGCCGGTGAGAGAGAGAGAGAGAGAGAGAGAGAGAGAGAGAGAGAGAGAGAGAGAGAGAGCTCCCTGGTTTGACAGTAAACCGTCTCCTTCGGTGGAAGTGAAGGGCAGTCCGAGAAGCGATGACCTCCCGCTTGGCCTGACGCTGGCACAGATCCCCGCTGCCACCCCGGACTCCTCCAGGCGGCCCGCTGCAATCCGCCGCGCGGCGCCACAATTGGGGGGAACGAACCGTTCCTCAGCTAGATGGGCTGAGCGGAGACGCGTAAAAGGCGCTCCGCAAGTCGCATCGGACTCTCTGCCGCGCGCCGGCGAGTTGCGCCTTTCCCTTTGAGTTACGCGAGGAAGACGTTTTCGTCAGCGAACTGGTGTGTCACTAGCGTCCGCACTCAAGTCCGAGGACGGAGTCCAGCGTTACCCTCTTTGTTGGACGGGGGGGAGGACATAAAGGCAATGCGTCGGTGCTTTCCGCCGTGAAGCAGGCGGATCTTGGTGATTTCTCGGACCGGGGAGAAGCGCGACCGGAGAGCTTGCGGATCAGGGCGCTCTGATGCGCCGAAGGTGCGCTCTGTCCCGCGGGCTAAGCAGCTGTGCGCCTCCTCCAAAGAGAAGCTCGGTGCTCTGAGGGGGGAAAACAACAACAAAAAACAACAACAAACCCACTGTTTTCATTCACACTCTTCGCATCCTCCAGCGCGTCCACCGCTTTTTGGCATTTTTACGCACCCTGGATGTGCGCGCGCGGGAAAAAACGCACGCTCCCCCACCTGGTGACGAATCTTTTGGATGGATTTTCAGGTGAAGTGCATTCAAACTGAAGTAACGGAGAAACTTCTCTCTATATAAACTAACCGTTCGGGGTCGCACGCATCAATGCGCTCCACTTTGATTTTGGCCCCAGAAATGCGCCTCTCTGGGGACATTTGACACCCTGCGCCGCTCCTGAATTCGGCCTTTTTTTCTTAATTTATAGCATCTCTGGGATTTTTGACGGCTCCGGAAAGAGAAGATGAACGTGTTTCTGCTCGGTCTTTTCCTCGCTCTGGATTTAGCCACCGTGGCTCTCAGCCTGTCGACGTGCAGCACGCTGGACATGGATCAGTTCAGGAAGAAGCGGATCCTGGCCATCCGAGGGCAGATCCTGAGCAAGCTGAAGCTCACCAACCCCCCGGAGGACTTCCCCGAGCCCGAGGAGGTGTCCCGGGACATCGTCGCCATCTACAACAGCACACGGGACCTCCTGCAGGAGAAGGCCAACGAGCGGGCGGCGACGTGCGAGCGGCAGCGGAGCGAGGAGGAGTACTACGCCAAGGAGGTGCACAAGATCGACATGCAGCCCTTCTACCCGTCAGAAAGTGAGTGTGTGTGTGTGTGTGTGTGTGTGTGTGTGTGTGTGTGTGTGTGTGTGTGTGTGTGTGTGTGTGATATTGATGACCCAGGAAAGTATGTGCATGTGAAGTCACGTGTGTTTTTGATTGTTGTGGCGCTCCATCCCCATCAAAGGTTGTCAGACATCAACAAACAACCTCAACACAACAGTGTTGTTTCCCATCAGCCGTGAGTGGCACCTCTTGCCCGGAGGTGGGATTCACCAGGGGTGATTGTGATTGGTTGTTGAGAGGTTGGTGATGCTAGCTTGTGACCAGAAGGTCGCTGGTTCAAGACTGGTTCAAATGAGGAAGTAAAACCCAGTATGGTATCTCTTTGTTGTAGGTTTGACTCTCCCATATTGACCTGTTGCCCCAAAGGTTCCCTGTAATGGATGTCTGCTGCTCAGCAGTTGGGTTTCTCTTTCTCACCAGTGTTTGAAATAGGACAGTTTGGCACCGTAGCTTCTTTTACTAGGGAGTCATGCTAGTGAAGGTGGGTATAATCAACCTGGTGAAATGAGGTTGTCACAAGTTCTTTCTGTGCAAAAACCAAGAGACAAAACTGATGGTTCTTTGAAAATAAACCCACTTCTTCCTAAATTCATCAATGCAGTGATGCACTTTGTTTGCAGACAATGCTATTCTTAGAGACTGCCTGGAGTTTACTATATATATATTTCTTGTATTGCCTCTCAATAGGATCTTTCGTGTTGCCAAAAGCTCACAGGAAAGTCAAACACTGGTGGAAACAGGCTGTCACCAATAAAATAAGGGACGAGCCTTAAAAAAAAAAAAAAGCACTGGGCAGTTTCTAAAGGCTGCTCTATATTTCAGAAAATGTCCATTTGGGGATGTTCTGTGATATTGACGGGCTTAGGGTCTCTGGTGCTCTCCCAGACCTCAGGCATGGGGACCACTGACTAAAGGAGTCGAAGCAACTCCATCCTGGTAACTGTGGCCGTTTATCCGTGTGAGATTTCCACCACCTCATGTCGACTCCTTAAATACCGTTCTATCTTAGTGTTTGAACTGAAACCAGTCTAACAGCCGCTGAGACATAAAAGAAAAACTTTTACCGGCAATCGATGAACAAAACGGTGAATTGTTTGTTTCCTCTTTCTTCTGTGTTTATTTTTTCTCCTCTAGTTTGTTTGATTGTTTCTTTCTCTTCCTTGTGTAGTGGAGTCACTTTGCTTCCCTCATGTCTGTGTATTTGTGTTCTTTCTTTCTTTCTTTCTTTCTTTCTTTCTTTCTTTCTTTCTTTCTTTCTTTCTTTCTTTTTTCTTTCTTTCTTTCTTTCTTTCTTTCTTTCTTTCTTTCTTTCTTTCTTTCTTTCTTTCTTCCTCCCTCCCTCCCTCCTTTCTTTCTTTCTTTCTTTCTTTCTTTCTTTCTCGCTGCTCTCCCCAATACGGAGTGGCACAGCTACTTTGGCCGCCTCCACCCCCCATCCCAACTACCACCCAACCCCACCCCCACACACCGGATCACCCCTCTTGCCCAGAGAACTTGATCCAGATGCAGGGGGAAAACAGAGCATTAGCATCTCGGCTGCAGGAACCTGAACAAACGGCTCCATCTGTCTCACTACCTTCCTCTGCGAAGAATTTTTTTTCCCCAACATTCCTCAGCTCAGACTGACATGAGGCTCCTGCTGGCATGTCGGAGGACGAGATACAACCCAAAGAACCCCCTTTCGGCCACCTGTGAGCTGCTTCACCAATTACCTCGACCTTTGAGCCCCCCCCCCCCCCCCCCACCAGAGGCAAGAATTGTATTGAATGAAAAAGCGCGGGGACTTGAACCTGTGGACGGTTACCTGCTCGTTTGAAATATGAGCAGGTAAAACGAAGTGGAAAAAAATTAGCATGACATTTTGTCTGCCCTACGGTGTATTTTTTGTATTAAACGTTATCCTTTGCCCTGCCTCTTGTGTAAAATACCTTCAATGGGAATTGGATGGGCCCCATGCCAAGTGCAGTCAGGGGGGAGAATTTACCGGGGTATAAATATTAGCCAGCCAACGTGTGTGTGTGTGTGTGTGTGTGTGTGTGTGTGTGTGTGTGTGTGTGTGTGTGTGTGTGTGTCTATGTCTGTGTCTGTGTGTCTGTGAGGTGTTTTGTGTGTGTGTGGTGTGTGGGTGGGTGTGTGGGTGTGGGTGTGGTTTGGGGGTGCACAAAGCCCTGTCCCATTCTATTGTACTGATGACACTGGCCAGGTCCTCACATCTGAAGACAGATGTTGACAGCAGGAGAGATCTGGCGGTTTAACCCCTTTGAACTGAGCCTCCCTTTAGCCTGGCATGTTAGCGGGAGTCCCTGTGAAAGTGGATATCATATGCACGCATGCACGCACGCACAGTGTCAGCCTCGTCTGCCAACAGTGTGGGGGCACGGCAACCCTGGAAGTCTCTCAGACGCGCTGGAAGGGTAAGAAGAGGTGACGCGGTGGGGTGTGTGCACACGGGGGTGTGCGTGCGTGGAGGGGCTCAGAGAAGCTGTCCAAGGTCTGACAGCAGTCACACCCAGTTAGCCGTGAGGCATTGTGTGTATTTGGCGTGCGTGTACCTTGCCTCCCGCTCGCGCCATGGAAAATTCCAGCAGGTGGGACGCACTGTTGCCGGGGCTTTGGATGGCTAAAGAGAAGAGAATCCTCCCTCCTCCTCCTCCACCCCTCTCTCACCCCCACCCCTCTCCAGACCCTGTCACTCTGACTCTGTTTGCCCCCCCCTTTTTTTCTCAGTGCTTCTCTTGGTTGCTGTTCGAGGGAAAAGCTTTCATCAGGCCACCACATCTGAACAATAATGGGGAGCTTCTTCCTGAAGATACTTTCGATATGCGTTGTCTGTCAGTGCGACCGAGATTTTCCTGTGAATGCTCACCGGAATACAACTGTTAATTCTGATATTTAACCTCCATCAGTGTTGGTTGGAGGACAACACTCATTGAGCTGACTTCTGATTGTGTCAGGTCAAGTCAGGTCGCGATAGGTCAGGTCAAGCCGCCTGATTGGTCTGTGGGTACTTCTGTCAATAACGCCGCAAAAAGTTCTCTGTGTCATTGTGGTTAAAGATTAGAAAAAAATTGAATAAAACTGCCCTGAGAAGTCAACAAGCTAACTCACAGTCTTGTAATACCACCCCATGCCATGAGAGGGTGCAGTGAGCCACAGTACCACTCAAGCCCAAGAAGCAGCAGCATTCTCTGTCCAATCAAAGCATTGGACGATTCTCCACTCTGATTCTAATCACTCTGTCTTGCTTTATTCACTGGTCTCACTGGTTACCCATTCAGGGCCCTCTTTGGGACCATGTATTGCATAGTTTTAACATTTGTACTGTGAAATTTAATGACGTAAAGTTGTAACAAAAGAATTTGGACATGTTTGTGTGCCTGTTGATACCATAGCTGTTTGCTACTCATCTGTAAAGGACTGTAAAGAGTCCAGTAAGAGGCCCGGCTGACACAGTGTGTCCCTGTTTGTGCATCTGTAGTGGAGCCGAGTGGACAGAATGGCCGTGTGTTGTGGCCCAGGTGCCCCCCCACCCCACCCCACCCCACCCCACCCCACCCCACCCCACCCCCCAGCCAGCCCCTCCCGGCCCTGGCTGATTGTGCGTCTCTGGAGTGCTATAGAATTCCAGCTTCGCCCCCTTCCCCCCATGGCAGTCCGTGAACACACTGACCTGGCTGTGCTCTGCACTGTTTACACAAGGCTGTCCACACAAGTGGCCGGTTTTAGTGTTTTTTCTCAGAAGGAAGCGATGGAGGGGTTCCTCGTCGAGATGTCGCAGTTCTGTTGATTCATGATGACGCGGACGGGCACAGTTGCGGACCGAGGGGTCTGTCAGGGAGAGCCTCGTATCAGATAATACGCCTTCATGCTGTTTAGGACCATGACAAGCTTTAAGTCAGGGTTAATGTAAGCTGCTGAGCATTGTTGGCCTCGTGGTTTTAGGTGAAAAAGTACCCAACGAGTTGTTGGTTTTGAATGAGTCCTTACCACACGTGCTTGCTCTGGTTCTAAGTGGTCGCAGATACAACTGACATAAACATGAAGTCAAACCCTGAAGTAACAGGAGGATTTCTGCGTCGGCTGGTGTCTGAATGTATGAAATGCTGCATCACAAAGCAAAAGGAAGACGGTGATGTGATGGATCAACGATCCAACAACGACGAATCAGACTTTGAAATCATAGAGGCGACTCCACAGGACTCAACTGTACTCAGTCTTTAGGGTTTTTCATAGTTTTTTACAGCTGTCACCGGGTACTTTTAAGTACCTACTCTGAAAACGTGATTTCAACGCACTGTAGGGACCGTCCTCTGTTCAGGTCACTCTATTAGGAATAAAGCAGCTATGTTGTGGTGCTGCACAAACCGCGAAAGCAAGTAAAATCAAGTCAGGATAAAACATCGGACATAAAGACTCTTTGCAAGGCCTATGGCTGTCCCCTTTGAATGCTCTTCGAGCGTCACAGCCAGCTGTTGCATGCTGGTGACATCACACGCAGCTGCTATCCCAGGACAGCGTTCTGCAACCACACCTTGCAGTCAGTTAGAAATTTGCACTCATTCTGTGCTTCTCGCGCAGTTAATTGTGGCCTTTTCGAGAGCGCTTTGACTGCACGTCTCCAGGAGTCTTCTGGAGGAGTTGAATTCGTTCGATCTCTATACTCACAATGCAGCAGGAGCTGCACGCACAAGCCTGCTTCTGTTTGTGAGCGCTGCAGGAAAAAAAACACTGCCGGAGTGGCGAAGCCGTGTTTTTTTCGGGCTGATAAAGCAGAACTTGTCCTTGAAGGGAAACAGACCCGCTCAGTGTAGCCAAACACTCTCTTGGCTCCGCCCCCCCCCGGCACCACCTCGCCCGCTGATAAAGACCACTTTTTCACAGCTATCATCAAAGACAAAGCTGTTTGTCTTTGATGATATGTGGCATCTGATGTGTTATGCTGCATGCCTCAGCAGTGTGCCCACACACACACACGCACATGCACACATAAACCCCCTTGTTTTGACTTTGAGCGATAACCATAATTGCTCCTGGTAGGACCCTAACACTACAAACTAACCCCTTCAAACCAGAGTGCACACCACTTACAGTCCCCACAACATGGGTGAAAAAAATGAAAACAAAACACACACATTAGTGTCTCAGCCGGAGCAGCCTTGTTTGTTACAGGGAGTGAACTTGGCCATCTGAAGATTGACTGCTTGTTTACAAAGCAAATGTGGACCACATGGTCCGCTCTGCTTTTTATTTAGCGAGCTGCTTTTCAAAAAGCGGTAATTAGTTCCCCCATCAGGTAACAATTTACCACATTACACACTTTGAAGATGTTTGTAGCAGCATTAGTGGTGGCAGAATTGCATTAGAAAAGAATATTACACAACAGCTCTCTAACAGTTGGAGATTGCCATGGGGGCATTGTTTGATTTAGGATGGACCACATGGGGAGATAGGAGGGGGCTACGCATCCTCCCCCCCACAATTGATGCTTGACCCCCTCCCCGAAGACTTACAAAAAACAATTCGGTGGGGTCGAAATATTCAGGCTCTTGTTTGTTTACCCTTGGAGTCATACATGAAAGATAAAACTTTATGTGTGACATTTTATTTGCTCAGTTTCAACACAAGTTAAATGTGTGATGAATTATCCCTTCATTGATCTTCTTTGGGAAAACTTGCTTTGCATATCTCTGATTAATCGTAGTCAACCATACATACGAGCAGCAGTGAGCTGCCGTGGTGCAGCACTCATGATGCAGTCAGGGGTTAAGGGCCTTGTTAAAGGGGCCCACAGCGATTATAAGACTCACAGAAAAGAGACATTTAACTTGTTTTAGGATATCGCTGGTGAATTGATATTGCACCTTTCCTTTCGTTTTGAGTGTCCATTATTGCCAAAGTTTTTACCAAAACTATCATAGACGGCCGGCTGTTATCCCCCGGTAATCCTCGTGTTTGGTCTGACTTAGACGTGTTGTGCGGTTGTCGAGGCGTCTCCTTGAGACGGGCTGAATGACGACGGCGTTGTTGGGTTTCAGCGCACAAAGCCCTCACCTGTGTTTGCCCTCTTTCCCCAGTTTCTCATTGTGTGAGTGACATTGTTTTAGGAAAGGCTGCCCCCACCCCCCTTCAGCAGACGGAAGGGACATTCATATGGGGTATACAAGTCCGTAGAGGCTGGGGAGGTCACAATGACACTTGTTGCCAGGTGTTTTGAAGAGGTTGCAGGAAAGGAAGTGTCACTTCTCTGGTATCAGGCAAGAAAGACCATCAATGTCAGCTAGAAGTATCCATGTGGCCCTATATTGACCCTTCAACCCATTTGGCCCCCGAGTTACACCTTTGACACCTCTGTCCTCAAAGAAACCCTTAATATAAAAAAATATTTACCTGTTCATTATGCTGTTTTTTTCTTTTATACAGATGGCACAAGTCTGTAAACGTTATTTAAAAATAGAAAGATTCGTTTTCTCCTTTTATAGTAGCGTATAAAATCATATTTTTGGTTTAAGAAGTGCACATGAGGGAGCCAAAAGAGTATCGCTTTTCCTGCCAAACTGTGAGGCTGTGCGAGACCATGAAAGCACATTACAGTTTGCAGGTCATCCATACAAGCCAACTAAGTATAAAGCAAGGTTTGCGATTAGTCGCCTAGTCAAATCATATGCAAAGTGCCATCCTAACGAAAGACATACACAATGAACACTATGGTTCATTCAACTTTTAATGAGCTTTGCAGCTTTAGCAACAAGCAATTCTTTAAGTGTAGCATAAAGTGCAGCTGAGTCAAATAAAGACAAGGTACTGGCTTAAGAACACAAAAAAACAATTCAATTATCGTTGTTAAGTTGAACGTTTATAGCCAAAAATACAAGGACTTAGCTTAATGTTTACATTAATATTAGCGGCTTATGAGGCAATTAGATTCTTGAGACAACTGTCCCTCCTGTACGGCAGGAATTGAACCAGAAATTGAACCAGCTTCCTTTTCAGAAAAACAGTTTCAACAACATATATATGATCAAAACTGTCGACAACAATAATAATAATACATTTTATTTGAAAGCCCCTTTTCCAAACACCCAAGGACACTGTACAGGCAAATAAAACATTAAAAACAGGAAGCTAAAACAGTAAAAACACAAGCATATTGACGACAAATTCAGTCAGTTTGATAGTCAACATAATCACGACTAGTCGAGGCAGCCCTGTTCACCATGCGTGCCTTCTGTTTTTGTCATCTTCAAGAAGCAATAAAAAAATATTCTTCCATCAGAATTATAATAAGAATGTAAGTAATGTGTTATTAAGTAATACTTTTTAAAAGGAAACGTAAAGAAGGATGAGAGTTTTCAGACACACTTGAGAGCAGAGTGGTTGAATGGTTGCAATGCTTCATCTAATCACGTGTCGGACCTTTAACAATCAAAGCCTCCAGCAGGCTCCTTACAGCCGTCACTGTCTAAAGTATATTTGACTATATATGTATGGGTGCAATTTGTGGGTTTCGAGTAAAGTGAAAGAGTTTTACATTCAGAGTTTGTGTACTTGCAGCCTCCCCATTTGGTTTGCTGGTGCAGCAGATTCACTCACCATGAAAAACACACAATTTTTATCATCTTTCGGGGGGGGGGGGGGGTATGTGAACCAACCAGGGGTGTATGTCCTCTGTCTTCCAGC
>JASSRZ010000007.1:17562036-17603117 GCA_032164315.1 Malacoctenus gilli
CGCCCCCCCCCCCCCCCCCCGCGTGGGTGAGGAGTCCTCTATTGTCTCTTCTTTTTCCCACTCAGGAATGATACAAAGAATACATGTGAGATTCAGAGGCGCTCCACGCGAAAATACGCTCATTTGGACGTGTGAAGGAGAATTCAGTTATATGATCTGGTGTTGTGGCTCAGGAGGACATTTGTCAGGTCTGAGAGGACGTCAAAGTACCTCCTGTGTAAATGGTTCAACCGAGTTTGAATCGCATGCCAACCGAGTCTGGCATGTGGCAGCTTTGTTTTGGAGGTTTAATTTGTGAGTACAAGCCAGCAGCGCTCTGTATTGAACCTCAACACACACACACACACACACACGCGCACACACACACACACACACACACACGCACGCACGCATGCACGCACGCACGCACGCACGCACGCACGCACGCACGCACACACACAGCCCGCTGTCTTCCAATATTTTGTAGTTTTGTGCTTTCTATTTGTCCCGATGGCCTCAGTCCTGCCTGGCTTTTATTTCTTTAAGGGACTATGGCCCTTCAGGTTCAAGGCACCGCTGCTCCAGTACAGTGGAGGGGGGAGGGGCACAGTACCAGGTGTATTCAATGAATATCTTCTCTACCTGAATCTGACCAAGTGTAATCAGAGGGCTCCGCAGCCTACTGATGAGCCTGCTAATGATGCCGTTGCATCATCAGGCACCAGGATGTTCAGCGCCATCACCAGCCTCTGCTTCCTCTGTGGGTGCCTCAAATACACACATAGCAAAAACCAATTCTAGACATTTTTTTGGACGGTTCACACCTTTTTTTTTTTCATTTAAAAGCACCTTTATGTCTCTGCTTGTCTGCCAGTGTTTGGCTTCACTGTCACGTCTTAGCCAATCAGAGGTCAGAGGGTTAAATAGTTGTGTGAAGTCAATTAGTTATTAGGTGGGTGTGGAAATGAGTTATCATCAGGACTTTTACTGCTGTCGCTCTCTGGCCAGTCAGTGGCCTGAATTCAGTTGACATCAAGTGCTCAGTTTCTTTTAGCTTACCGAGAGATTTTCAGAAAGCACATGGACTAAAAAATAATACAAGGTTTTTGTTTTTGTTTGTTGTTTTTTAAAGAAGCAAAGCAGAGCATAGAACTTGCAAGTTTCAAGTCTTTCCTGGAGGTGGTCAGACCAGAAGAGTTCCCTGATGCTGTTTTTTCTAATGAAAAGAAGAAAAAAAAGAAAGACTATGGGACACCTCTTTCCTGATCCTGGATCTGCAGAACAGAGAGTCTGGAACTGCAGAAAAAACAGCACTCTTGTTTTTGTTTCATGAAAAATGCTTGCCAAAAGATGTGATGGAAATCACACTCTGTCGCTTCTTCAATGGAAGCCACTGAACATCCTTAAAGTCACTGAATATGAAGTATCAGCGCTGACAGCTTGGTAGGACACGATGTCCAACCCTCTGTAGTTTTATTAGCGGCTCATGTAAATATAGAGCCGTGTCGAAATACGAACGACAGTGCAGCCTTTCTTTGCCGCACTTCATTGAGGATGAGTACTAAAATTTTTTTCCAAATTTTTGTCTCGCTGATGTTTTATCCTGCATGCCTGAAATTGGAACTTTGCAATTTCCACTTGCGAACCGCAGCGACTCGCCTCGCTTCTCCCTCCTGGCCTTGTAGCCATATTTTCATTCAGTCTTTGATGGCGGTGATTTGGATCCAAGAATGTATCCCCTTTTTCCCCCCCCTCTCCTTTCACCACAGATCACTTTACAGGAGCCCATCAATGACACGCCTTAGCACTTTGTAAAGTTTTTAACAAGTCCCTGCCCGGTCGTAACGTACCCCACCTCCGAGCTGACCCTCTCTTTCCTCTGCTCCGCTTTTTAGATGTCATTTCTCCCACGTTATTCAACCCGTACTTCAGGCGGCTGACCTTCGACGTGTCCCCGATGGAGAAGAACGCCTCCAACTTGGTGAAGGCCGAGCTGAGGATTTTCCGCCTGCAGAACCCAGGGGCCAGGGTGTCGGAGCAACGCATCGAACTCTACCAGGTAGCTCCAGGCCAAGATGACGGGTTTAAAAGCAAAATATTAGAGTTGGTTTCAGGTATTTGAAAAAAAAAAAAACATCGTATCGCACTAAAAAAAGGAAAAAGGGAGCATTGTACTGCTTATTTCAAGGTGTCTGACCGTTTTCTGGTTTCATTTACAGATTTTTTTTTTATTTTAGTGTCAGAGTAGCTCATTCAATAGCATTTCTGACTCAAAGCAATTCAGGATTTCCCACGCTGAGCTTCTCTTGATATGGGATTGTAATTGGCGTGTTGTTAGTTTGAGTGACGGGTCAACATATGTTTCCCAGGTGTTCAAGTGCAGGAGTCAAGCCGAGCCCGACGCCGAGCCCCATTAACATGGGAACTGTTGCTGGCTGCAAAAAGTTCCCTGGCAAAGCCAATCCTCTCTGTCGAAATACCAAGTCATTATGGTCTGAATGGTCACGGTGGAAATTATTGCTCCGGTAATGAGATCTCAAGGCCCGCAGAGGGCTTTTTGGCGTGTGCCATGCGGCCGATGACAAGCAGTTGCGTGATGGACTGCCTGATGTGGCCCCAACTCGTCCGCCTGGCTGAAGGGTGAGAGGTACATTTGTCTCCAGACGTGAAAAATCCACCACGCTTCCGGTTCAGGTGGTAAAATGGTGAAGATCCTCAGACAATGATGCGCAAAGGTTTCCAGAGGTTGTCCGTTCGTGTGTCGCTGAAAAAGTACCGGTGATTAACAGAGGGAGCTTGTTAAAACGCTGCATTATTGTGTCCTCAGTCAGCTGCCACTTCCAACTACATGGGCTGCGTTTCTTGACTGATCCTTTTGACGTCCCGTGTGCACGTTTGTGCTGGTCAGAGGAAGAAGCCTACCCATCCTGGTCAAGCTTGGTCAAGACTGAGTCCCGTCATCTGTCCGGGAATGCATCTGTGCTTAGCTCCCACAGAGTCGAGCTCTCTCGTTTCTCTCTCTGGTTGATTGATGACCCCCCACTCCCCCTTGAGGTGTGGTGTGCCAGGGATCACGGCAGGGTGTTCGAGGGTCCGCTGGATGTCACTGTTACGATCACACATTTCAGAGAAAGAGACACTTTCTACAATCCAGAGCAGTCCTGAAAAAAACACTTCCAACTCTAAAGTGTTAATAAAAAAAACCAGATCCTTCTTCAGTCGGGGTCAAATGTTGCAACGACCAAAAGTAGTCTTCAACTCCTCTAAACTCTCTTGCCGCTCATCTTTCCACATGATGACAGCACACCATGCTCTCCTCTGATTGGATTCTAAGGGTTTTTTGTATCAGAGCTTCAGTGTCTCCTCCATCAGGTTTCCCACACATAGCCTGAGCAAAGGGGGGAGCTGGGAGGTGGGTTGGGGGTGGGGTGGGTTGGGGTGGGGAGCAGTGTTTTACACATTAGGCTGGGACAAGCCAACATAAACACACGGTTGGGAGGAAGAGCAGAATAAAAAGAGGCCTGTCTAGTGTCTGGTTACACTGTCAGTGGTCCTCCCAGACCTGGCCAATCAATCAGGATACGAAAGGAGGCGGGGCTGCCGGACCCTCCAACGACTGTCCCTCCGACTGCTGCTGCCGCCGCGGCTGCTCGTCTGTCAGTTGCCGTGAAATATCGCGTATTATGTTAGCGCTGCTGAGCGAGCTTGAACTGAATCTGCGAGTCGAGCTACCTCCTAACTATCACACATCCATCTCCCCTAATGTCCAAAGCAGACTGTGTTTATCATGGCTGTGTACCTTCGCTTGGACTCTCGACGGCAGAGAGAGTGAAGCCCAACTGTTGGGTCAAGTATGTTCTCCAACTGAGAAGACAGAGCTTGTTGGTCTGGACTTTCTAATGCGCCGCTTCCCAAGGTCAGGTCCAGGAGCCCTTTCCTTCATTTGGGAAGCTATTGTATTTTGTTTTTGTTGGATTTTTGGCTCGATTGGGATGTTTTGGTGAATCAGAAATCAGAGAAGGGGTGTGCAGGATTCTTAGAGAAAAATCTGTTGATTTGTGGAAGTGACAGCAGCCTGAATGTTCTCCTGTTGCTCTCCCAGATCTTAGGACACAAAGACCTGACGTCCCCAACCCAGCGGTACATCGACAGCAAGGTGGTCCGAACACAAACAGAGGGGGAGTGGTTGTCCTTCGATGTGACGGAGGCGGTGAGCGAGTGGCTGAACCACAGAGGTGAGTGCAACTGCCCTTGTTGTCTGTCACCTGGCTGAGGGTATCTGTCATCACCTTGCGGTGTCCCTCCTCTCTCTCTCTCCCAGACCGAAACAGTGGCTTCAAGATCAGCCTGCACTGTCCCTGCTGCACCTTTGTGCCGTCCAACAACTACATCATCCCCAACAAGAGTGAGGAGCTGGAGGCACGGTTTGCAGGTTATTTGATTCTAAACGTTGTTGTGTAAGCAGTTCCGAAGCTTCACGCTGGTCTTGTGCTTTGATTTGCTTGTGAGGACTTTAGCTTCTCTTCCCTGTCCAAAGCAACACGGTGGCAATGAGCTAGTCAGGCTAATTGTTAGGGTTATGAGGGACTTCCCAAACAGCGTGGATGTTGTTTCCAATGATCAATCAATCTAACTGCTTTTCCTAATTTGTCCACTAGGGGAAATGCTATTTCAGTTCAAGTGAGGTCAGGTATACTGTTAATAATAATAATAATAATAATAATAATAATAATAATAATAATAATATAATAATATATAATAATGTTCGCTTCAAAGTCAGCCTTGTGAATGGTTCATGAATCAATTAATCAATCATTGTTCATTTAAAAAATAATTGATCTGGATTTTTTTGTGCAGAAAGGTTTTTTTTCTTTTTAAAATCATTTATTAAAAAAAAAGCTTTTTATTTTACACTGGTTGTCCCCACAGAAAGGCCCAATGTTTAGAAACAAAATGCATGTTGCAGTACCAATACTGTGAATTAAATTTGCTGTTTCAATAAGTGAAAAGGGCAAACCACTGCTTCACTGTGTGGCAATCCACTAAAATGTAAAAATTTGCAATAAACATTCTGTTTTTGTTTTGGGTTTTTTTTTAGATGAAGAACAAAAGGAAAACTTTGTGATCATCTCTTTGCATTGGACTTTTTTTCAGTCGCGAAATGAGCAACAGTTGAGGTTCCAGTGAATATCCGCAGGCTCTTTTCTAATCTACAGTTCTACAGTTTCATTTAGCACGCTCTTTTGTCCAAAGGGATGTACAATACAAGCAAAAATTTATACCGTGGAAAAAGCTTTAGTTAGTGCGACAAAGTGCTTAAAGTTTGTTGAGGTGCAGGTGCTTCATCAAGTGCCCAAGAAGAAGAAGTGTCTTGTAATGTTTATATAAATATATATTTTTACGATAGCAACAGCAAATCAAAAATATCAATCTCAGTTCCATGGAGTTCAATGTTTATCATACATATTCAGCATGGTCAGTGCTCAATATTCAGATCCTCATATTCCTTCTCTTCTGCTGGCAAGGAGGAGAAGAGTGAAGCAACCCTGAGACGTGGTTGCTACTCAGGAAAGTAGACAGACACACAGTTTGTTTCTTTTCCTATTTGGAAAAGTCGGACCTTCCTCACTGGATCTCACCAGTAGGCACGGAGTCGATTTGACTCACAGAATTCCATCCATCTGCGTTTTTTATGGAGCCGTTTGTCCCGCCTTCCTGATGTGCCTCAAATGTTTTCCAGGTATTGATGACAGCTTCATCCATGGCAGCGACCTGAAGGTGTTCAAGCGGCGGCGGCACAGCGCCCGAGCTCCTCACCTCCTGCTCATGTTGCTGCCTTCCTACCGGCTGGAGTCCCAGTCCCAGCACAAGAACCACCGCTCCAAGAGGGCGCTGGACGCCGCCTACTGCTCCAGGTGCGGCCAGTGCACGCACGCCATGTTTGCTTTTGGTTTTACTTGTGACGTTAATGCTTGTCACATTGTAAATGAGAGCTTTTCTGAATATCGTTCTTGATGCGGGTCTCAACCCTCTGTTTTCTCACCGTCAGTTCCATTTACCTTCTCTAGCGCTTGATCAAAAAGTCTATAAAAAGGCGACAGTGTAAGCCACCAATCACGCCTTTGACTTGCCCCGCTTCTCCATGCCGTTGCAGAAACGTTCAGGACAACTGCTGCTTGCGCTCACTCTATATTGATTTTAAGAAAGACCTTGGCTGGAGGTGGATCCATGAACCCAAGGGCTACGAGGCCAACTTCTGTGCCGGAGCCTGTCCGTATCTATGGAGTGCAGACACTCAGCATTCCAAGGTGAGACATGCTTACAGGTATTTGATGAGATATTGATCCAATTGCAGTCATTGAAGAAAAAATAGTTAAACTTCAGAAGTGAGGAAGAAGTTTGTGTTTCACAGATTGTTCCTTTGTTGTGCCAATCCTCCTCGACAAGAAAGCTGAAAATATCGGAAAGCTTGTTTGATGCCACATTTGTCAAGAATGTTCATTTGTGGGATGAGCAGCTGCAGCTCACTAAAAGAATTTTCCCCTGCCGATGACAAACAGCTCATTCAGCGAGTGACTCTTGATTTGTGTTTGGTGGAATTGATTATTGAGATTTGAAGAAACAGTCTCACTATATTGAAAGGCAATTTTTTTGAAAACAAACAAGGAATGTCGATTGAATTGGGAGCTGTGTCAGGCCACAGCCCACCCCTCTTCCACAGCTTCCTGGGTGGACAAAGGAGTAGCTGTGGAAATCGTTTCTTTGACTTGCTGGACATGATATTGTCAGTCAAAAAAACCCTCTCACCTGACTTATTTGGGGACATTTTTTTTCCAGTATTTCACTGCTGTTCGAACAATTTACAGCTTCCACTTTGACTGACCACTGGGCTTTTGACTGTCCTCTCTCCATTCCAGGTGTTGGGTCTGTATAACACCATTAACCCCGAAGCATCGGCGTCCCCCTGCTGCGTCTCCCAGGACCTTGAGCCCCTCACCATTCTCTACTACATCGGCAAGACGCCTAAAATAGAGCAGCTCTCCAATATGAAAGTCAAGTCATGCAAGTGCAGCTAGAAGCCTCAGTCAAGAAAGGACACTCAAAGCAGTCGCGCTCTTCCTCCTTCATGCAAAGACACACACACACACACACACACACACACACACACAAACACACGCACACACACACAAACCTAACACATTGGACTCTGAACCCAGTTAAAACCACGAATGCATCTTCTTACGCAGTACCATACTCATGGCGGTATTTCCACACGGACGGGAGTTGTGTTGGGCGACTAAGAGCCAGTAAGACTCTCGAAACTGGGTCAGTGCAGTCGTGACTTTGTCGAGTCTTGACACCAGAAAGTAAAACGTCGTCCCTTCAGTATTGACACAGGCCCACAAGCAGACAGGGGGGGGGGCTGCGTGTTGAGATTTATGTAACAAGTGGAGGTTGCAGTTCGGTGTTACTTTGTGGTATAGCACTTGAATTTTTCAAGTGTACGATACCAGAGCCAGTGTAGTTAGTTAGGTGCTATTCATGTCCGAACGACAATGGCCTTCGGTGGCCAAACAACAGAGTGAATTCAGATCCAAACCTCCCACGCGTGACCTGGTCATCTCTGCATCTCTGACTAGAGCTGGGCATTTTTTTTGCTGTGGTTTTTTTGTGAAACTGTTCCATATTGTGCTCTTTGGAAACAGCTTTTTTCTAATCCAGACGTAGAGATCCAACTCTTGACATTATGAGCTACAGTCAGTGACCACCAGGTACAGTGTTTAAAAAACCACCGTCTGTATTGAAGTTTATCTTCCAAAGTGGAGTCCAGCTGGCAAATTGTGGAGCGTTTGGCCTGTTGTAAGCCGTAAGTCAAATAAACAGGAGAGGAAAAGGGGGGGCTCCAGAAATGTGAGAAATATGTTTAACCCTGTCACCTCTCTCAAAAGTTCTGAACGTCCAAACAGAACCGACTGATAGATTTGGTCCTTTGAGACAAAAACAGCACTTTTTTCTACGCAAACACTGCCAAATAATTTGTTTCACCCTTTACATTAGCTTTTCACAGTATGGCTCGAGCACATGGTTGTCAGACTCATTCGGATTCATGGGCTACAGACGAGCGTGATTGTGAATGGGCCAGACCAGCGAGAAACAGAAAACGAGAAAATGAAACGTTTGATAGCGACAAAGTTTCCCCATAGTTTTAGTCCTAAAATGTGAAACACATTGGGACAAAAATGTTTCCACTTTGTCCTCATTATATACCTGGAATTTTTCACAAACGGTACAGTCTTTCCAGTCTTTAGCCTGACAAACCATCTCACGCTAAACGTGCTGGTTTGGTGATCCTATGGCTATTAGTCATAAGCTAACGAGGTGGAATCTGGAAATTATGTTTACTATTTACAATCTACCCTCTTTGTGACCCCATATAACCATTTTAATGATTTAAGTTATTAGAGCGCAAACCTCCCTGTAGTTTCTCATGGAATGTTCATTAGAACATTTGTTATTAAAGGTGCCATGACACAGTGGTATAAACTCTTTCATGTATTTGGTATTGCTGCATATGTCAATTATCAAGAGAAAAAAACTTTTTTTCATGGGCAATTGTTTTGGCAGGCCAGATTTCCCTCCTCAGTCAAAACGGTCAGTACAGTAATGATATGCGGCTTTACCCGGAGACCAAGTTGACTGAGGTTCTAGGCTACGAACTCATTTGGAATTTGTTTTTTGTTTTTTTTTTTTAAAAAAAAGGAAGAACCCCAAATCCTGAAGAGGAAAAATATCAAATAAAAGAGAGAACTTTAAGAGACCTACTCAGGAGTAAACACAAACAAATTTTTCAATTAATAAACAAACTGGCATCCAGTTTATAAAGTGTCTCAAAATATTACCAGCAGGGTCTCCAGTAAAGGCTGAGATAGTTTCCTCAGTCCAAATGTTTACTGACTCCACAGCCATAAATGCAGATTTATGAGGCAGAATGTTGTAGGGAGAAAAGTTCGCCTTGTTGTGTGTCGGACAAATGCAACCCTCAGTGCGCCCTGTGTGCAAATCAGCTTGAACTGGTGTTTGTTCGTGATATCATGTTCATCTACATTTTTCACATGTGCAGATGTTGAGTAGGTCAATGTCGTTGCCTGTTCACAGATGCCTCCAGAGTTGTTGTTTAGTAAACATAGGGGCCAACTTTTCTGGAATACGGGATCTCTCAGTGGGGACATTTTGCCAGTTATTCTCCAAGTGTTCAATGATTTTCGCATCTTCGTCTCCCAACCTTGTTTTGGAACTACGGCATAACTTAAAAGTGAAGTAGAAAAGTGGGATTAGACTTGGTCAGTGATGAGTCTCAGAGAAGCCTTCTGAGGTCCAAAGCCAGCAGATTCCTCTCTCCTGTAGAATAACTTGTATTGAACAGAGCTGACCTGTCCTCCGCATCCAACTGGGAAGGTGTTGTCGTTGGTACGTGACGATTGGTGCAGGGTTGGCGTGAGCGCTGTCGCGGTGACGAGCACGGTGAAAGCTGTGAGGAGGTGTGAGTGAGAACCTTGAACCCCAGAAAAAAAGCCAGATGCGTTGTAGAAAAAAAGGAATAAAGGAAAGGTAAAAGACCCCCCACCCCCAAGTGTTCACTTTTTTTGTTTTTTCGGGTTTTTATTTATCTCTCTCTCTTGTGTCTCCTGGATGAGCTGTCCTATAACATAGGACATGTTCCATAGGTCCCCATAGGACATAGGACATAGGTAACATGTTCATCTTTTCCTGATATAACCAAAACAATTTTGCACTGAATCTGTTTGAATTTCACCTTTTAAAAGCTATTATTTCATGTGTGGACATTCGTCAGTGACACCCAGTTTGCACCCCCCCCCCAAAAATTTTTTTTTAAAATCCCCTTTAAGAAAGGCTGTAGACCTCTTCTCTTATTTTTCAATTGCTTCAAAACATTTCAGTGGGCCCAGACACTGGTGGACAAAAATGGGAACCTTCAAAATAAAAGCATTGTTTCCCTTGTCTGATCTCGTTGCTGAAAAGTGTTTTTTAGGAGGTTTTTTTTTACATGTGCAGATCTAATTTCAACACCCTCAGCAGGCAAAGCCCCCCCCCCGCCCCCCGACCCCTCACCCAGGCCACTTTGGGTGCGCAGTGCCAGTAGACCTACTGAACAACAGGAATAAGATGAAACAAGAGAGCTTGGCATCAACTCACGGCTCACGTTAGAGCTGTTTTTTTTTGTTTTTTAAATGTGTATTTGTTGCTTTGATGATGATGATGATGATGATGATGATGATGATGATGATGATGATGATGATGACGATGATAAGGAGGAGGTGGAGGAGAACGTTATCGAGACCCACTGTGCTGTATTGTAACACAGTATCCGTGTGGAACTCTAGTGGTAAATAAATTATTTAAGTTTCAATTGAGCTCCTGGTTGTGCATGTGTGTGTGCATGCATGTGCGTGTGTTATTCTTGTAACGCTGTCAGGCCTCACGAACATGATACATCATGCACACAACAAGAAAGCGCTGACAGACAATGTGAAGATCAGTGGTTAATCTTGTTCTCTTTTTACACCACCTGTCAGGTGCAGGATTACTCTGACTGAGCAAGTGGCTCAAGTGCCAGGATGAGGTTGTATCTTAGGGAAAAAATGTAGATACTGAAGACAAATCACAGCTTGGATCATCAGAGTTAGTACAGTTAGTACATTTTGATACCTTGGCGCTTCATGACAGTGGCAGAGAATCACAGAGCACATTGACTAGTTTGAGCTTTGTTTCCAGTGCCACTCCCACCCTCCACCCCCAACCCCAAACCCCTTCCTCCCCCTCTGTGGGCCACCTCTCCCTTTGACCAGTAGTGTTGCACGACAGGAACCAACACAACTAAAAGAAAACACGCTATACCTCAAATGGAGAATTAAAAGAATGTAAAGTAATAAAGTAATCGAAAGGGGAAAAAGTAATTTCTGATCCTTTTCATTGCCACGTCCACAGGTCTTTTTTTAAAAAGTATGGATGGAACTCTGTCATGTCGTCCTTTGACTCTTGTTCCAAGAATTTATACAACTGATCAAATCACATTTTGCCGAACCAGGTGCTCTCACACCGTCTGGAGCAATTTGGGGTTCAGTGTCTTGGCAGAGGACACTTCAACTCATGGACGGTACACAAAACCTAGTACACAATACGAAATAAAAGCATGGTTAATTTAGAAAGTAGAGGAACGAATACACTGAAATTCACTGTGACAAAACAGGGAGGACCAATGATGGGCAGAATGTTAGAGAACCAGGAACATGCGATGGGAGGAAGCGGAAGGTGCTCTTCACCCTTTAACTGTGCCAAAACATAGACAAACAACAAACGCAACACAAACTACTTTGTTTAGATTTTCAGTGAGATGCAAAAGCAAGCGATAGCTAACTCTCTCTGTTTGCAGTGAACATGCAGGAAGCAGAGCGGCGCGCATGTCAACCCCCCGGCTTGGATAATGTGTGTTCAGGGATGCACATGAGGGACTGATGTCCTCCACGCCTCTTTTGAAGATGACCCTCTTCACTACCTGAGCCACAGTCTCCTCCACCTTCGATGCATTGTGCTCCAAAGATTCTTTTACGTTACTACTTTCACATACTATATACAAACTCTCTGGCAGCACGAATGTGAGTCCAGCTTTAGGGCCTGAGGGGTTCCTTCAGATGATGTGAATCCCATAAACCCTTTCGAAGGCTACACGTCATTTTTTTGGGGGGGGGGGGGGCATTTGGATTTGACATCAACAGCGGATATCATCAACATCAACATGCTACACGCACGTTTATATCCTATGTTCAACAGAAATGGAGCCCAGGGCCCATTATGTATCAGACCACCCAATGTTTCGATGCCATTGACAAAAACAGAGCGTTTGCAAATATGCCTTGAATAATGGGACAGCAGCGCGCGAGGAGGAGCTGCGTGCTCCACTGTCTCCCCGCTCAATGCGCGGGTGAGTGCGTGAGGCAGCGTGTTTGTGTTTGGGCGCTCTCTGCCAAAGCATTCCTCTCCCAGCAATTTGACCGAACCCGATCCCATCCACCTCCACTCGCCCCTGTGTCTCGTGTGGCGGCAATAATAGCCCGCAAGCCAGTTAGTGTTGTGTTCCATCTGTAAGCACGAAGGAAGGCTTGTCCGATTAGCCCCCCTCCCTCTCTTTATGTTTCACTCAGACAAGCGGGGGGGGGGACGCTAAGAGGACTGACGCCTCCCTCTGAAGTTTGACAGGTGCATTGAAAGTATCACGGCACAGACGGAGGCTCGGAGACAGACACGAAACCCCAGACATTCAATCCCCCTGCAGGGCTGCTCTGCCTGCTTTGCTTCGACTCTCTTTTAATAAGACACAAAAACAGATGACGGCGAGGACGGGAGGGATAAAAACAGAAAAAAAACGTAGACGACAGATGGAAGAACTTGAAAGGTGCCCTTGATGATGGTGGAGGAGGAGTGAGGCCGCTGATAGGTGGGACCAAGGGTGCAAATATCTTCCAAGAGTTTCGGTCCTTAATTATGGGTTAAAGAGCAGTCGTAATCATGTTGGCACTCAGACACACCACTGGGAGCATGTTTGGGTTCAGTAAGGTGAGCTGTGGATTGAATCAGCAACCATTGGAATGTAACACAACCATCTCCACCTGCTGCAAATGAAAACATGAGTGCCTTGAGAGTCAGGTTTGAACCACTGAATGAGGAGATCCTGTACCAGTCAATGTCACTGTGATCAGACTGACCTGCACATGATCTGCTAATGCACATCAGCAGTGTCTTTGAATGCGGCCAGTGTATCGATCCCGTAGTGCTTTGGGTTTTATGACTGCTTCTAATAGAAAAGCGCCACACAAGGCTGATGTGAGAACATGAAGGGGGGTTAGAAGCCGAAAGACTGATGCTTGATCAGGTGTTTGCTTGCTAAATAAAGGGAAAAATCTCTTCAAAAAGTGGCAATTATAGCACTTTTCTGTTAGTGGCCTCTCAGGCCTACCTGGCACATAACGGCATGGTGGCTTGGTGTTTCCATTGTCGCTGGTCCCACCTCATCCGTGTTCAGTTGCCACAACAATGCACTGAGGGCAGTGCCTGACTCCTTGCAGTTGCGCACCCTGCTGATTCCCTGCATGTTTTGGATTCAAGCGTCCAAATGACTTAACGTGGAACCAACGATATATAGAAACCAGCTGTACGTACTGCCACAAAGGGGGTGTCAACTTAGAACGACACCGTCTACTGCGACGTGCACATGCCTCCAACACACGGGAGCAATGAGCAGCAAGTTTAGTGTTGCCAAACTCGCGTCGATTGCCATTTTGCCTCATAAACAAGGGAAATCAACATGCATCTCACACGCAAACACACACACACACACGCACACACACGCACGCACGCACACACACATGCATGCACGCTGCACACACGAGGCACCATAACAACTGCTCAATTGATGTCACTCGCAGGCCAATCAGCCTTCACCTTGTTGACATCACTTTGCCCTGCTTGGACCCAAAAATAATGGATCTGTTAACAGGCATGGGACCTAATGGAAATGCTCTGACGCCAGGTAGAGCCATGCCGAGTCAACTCGAGCAGACGCGAGTGGAAAGGCAATGTTTGTGGTGCTTTCGCAACTGTCCGTGGGGGACATTCCAGTGTGAGAGCTGATCTACATGCTAAAAGACCCTGTCTGATCGACATGTTGAAAGACCCAACCGAGCGTGACCCCTCGCTCGGGTTCCGTCCGTCGGTAGTGCTGTACCCCCCCCCCCCCCCCTCTGGTTTCAACTTCCAGCTGGAAGAATACTCAGACGTTCACACAGATTGACGGAAAGCCCAAAAGGGGGGGTTAAACACAGGGCAGAGCAGGGCCGCGGCCCTCTTCCATCGGTGGGCGGGGGGGGTGGACGACTGTGTAATCTCACACAGGCCATTAGCAGTCACTTGTTAATCCCGTCCTGACTCTCGCTTCCTCCGAAAGGGTTTTGATTGTTTTGAATGTAAATACCAGTCTTTGTTTCAGGGCGGCCAAGTGCTCTCACTCTAATTTACAACTGTGAGAAAGGAAATAGACTACTGGCGTCTGGAGTGGGGCGGGGGGGATGTAACCTTCTGGGTTGTCGCTGGTGTTCTGCCCAGGAATCCATCCCTAAAATGTAGATCAATGGAAGGAATTACCAACCGCATGAAGAAAATAAATATCAGACTGACATTATTTTCTTTCAAAATAACCCAACAAAACAAAAAAAAGATAGTCCAGAGAAAAAGGGTCACATGGTGGCATTGTGGTTAGTCTGTGTGTCCCCCCCCCCCCATACACACACACTGTGAGGGTCCCTGGTTCAAACCAAAGAAGGGGATTTTCTTCCTGTGTGTGTTTCCTCCATCTGTAAGTGTGGTTGCTGCTACAGAGGTGAGAGAGAGAGATGACATCATTGAGCAAAAAAGCACTCAATAAATGTCTGTTTTTGTTGTTGCTGACCATTGTCCTTTGACATCAACCACACATCTTCAGGCTGCATCACATCATGCCTTCACTTTGGTATACTGATTATTGTTAAGGATTATTTATAATAATTAACTGATTACAGGATACAGAGCAGTCAGTGCAGACTAACGTTGATGTAAGGCTCATTCCTGCTTCCGAAAGGTACAGGGATGTAAAGTAAATGAGTGAATGAAGAAATGAACACGCATGCGTGCATGCACATCATGTCATGGTAGGGATATTGCAAGAAGTCATGTTTGGAAGAGGTCCATGGCAGAACAGCCGGGTGGGGGATTCCTGGGTCATCAGCCATGACTTCCTTCCTCCACTATCACACACACCAAGGTAACCTTGATCACGCACCTGATTACAGTGTATCAATCCAAATGTTGCTCCAAAGTCACACTATGTGGAAGGCGTGTTTAATAAGGCAAGCTCCACGCTGCTTCTTGGCTGAGTTACGTCTTAACCATTTGTTTTCTTGAGTCTGACCAAAAGTAAATGACTGTTTTTCAGTGTTGGGGTAACAAGTTGCTTTCGTAACGCGTTACTGTAATATATTACATCAGGCAGTAACAGTGTAATATTATGCGTTACGAATTATATTTTGGTAATGTTTACAGAGTCAGGTAATCTGTTACAATTTGAGCCGTCAGTTTAAAAAAGAAAGCATGCCCACATGCACACACACACACACACACACACACACACACAAATACACACACAGACACACACACACACACACACTGACAACAGCGGTAAATGAAGAGTAGAAGACACCAGTTTTAAAATCAGGAGAAGAAGATGGTTTTAAATCAACAGAAGAAGAAGACGGCAAGTAAAGTAACTAAAAAGTAATCAGTAACTTATAACTTTACACAAATGATAATTTTGTAAAGAAACTCATTAATTTCAAATGAAAGTAACTTGTAATATTAAATATATTACATTTTGGAAGCAACCTGCCCAACACTGCTGTTTTTTTGCTAACTGCCTTCTGCTCCATCAATGGTGAGCAAGAGTTGTGCTTGAAGAGCAAATGAGGTGGAGAGGGAGCACGCCAATATCCTCACACAGTTTAAACCCAACCAACAAGGAGAGACTTGCGAAGTCGCAACTGAATCTGTGGCATCCCTGGAAGCTCTTGGAAGCTACTTGAGTTTAGCCTCTAAGTCTGTTCGATATGGTCTTTTTGAAACAATATCAATTGAAAACCCCTCATTTTCACTTTCTTTCCTCATACTTTCACTGTTTCTCCTTTTTCCAAGTGGAAGGCTCTGCCAGGGTTCCCCTGGATGCCAGCAAACATCTGGGGACTCTGCAATGCTCCATAGTACTGTTCTCTTTTATGCTGTCACACAACAGGCCAATGCTTTGAGTTCCCCAAAGCTTTTTTCACACTACTGGTTCATTAGCAGCAGAGAACCTCCTCAGGCCCCCTGGCAATGTACCGTGTGTTTGTGTGTGTGTGTGTGTGTGGGGGGGCTATGACCCCCATTTGTGAACCTGGACAACGGATGAGGATTGGGGAAGGAGCCTTGGCTGTCCAACATGAGGAGACGCATTCTGAAGGTGACAGATATCAGTACGCTTACAGTCAGGCAGTATGTTGTTCCCACTGCAACAGGAAGGGACACAAAGGAGGACGGCCAATCAAGCCACTAATCATATACACACACGTCAAGCAGTCAAGTCTGCCTCTGTGATGACATCATGGCTTGATCAGAGGACTGCTTATTACTTTATACTTAAACTTGTATTTGTTTCTCATATTTTGGACAGTGTGTCATAGGTTCACATAGGTGCCTGAGGTCTCATTTCATTGCTCTATAAGTTGTGGCAATATGTAAAAGATAGATAACATGCAACAGGATGAGTCGGCAGGGAGTGTTTAACTGCCTGAGTGGCAATTGCCAAGATGGTGCTTGAATAAAGGCAGGAGATGAAAAGGCCTGAGGGAGGACAATGCAAAATTGAAGGAGAGGGTTGTTCAAGGTGTTTGTTCATATCACTCATTAAAACATTAGACAACTAATAGTTTTTGTTCTAAATCACTTCATGCTGTAATTACTGTATTATTTGGTACTTTACTTTGTGTTAAAGAAGAACGATGATAGCCTTTTTTGTTTATTTTTGTTTTGTTTCTGATGGACTGTGTATAGATGTGCCTGAACTCCTACAGACCATGAAGACTCTAATTGATGCGGTTGCAGCTATACCTCCTAAAAGATCCATGTTGGAACTTACCCCACCACCGCTGCCCCTCGAAAGTTGCTAATTGACCGCTGTCCCTCCCCAGACCTACATCACCCAGTGCCACGTCTGAGTCTGTCATTCCAGCCCCAACAGACTCCCAGTCTTCAAAGATTATTCTTTTTTTAAAGAATGAATGAATACAGTGTATAAATTAGGTCTGCTGCCTATCAGAATAACTTTTAATGAGTATGGCTGATCTAGTTGTCTTGAGCTGAACAAAACAGACATACTTGATCCTTGTTTCTCTGTTTAAACAGGTGAAGATCTATCCTGGGACTGGCATAATGGTAGAGAAACTGGCGTGGGCCTATGCCCTCAATGCAAATATATATGCCTATAAAATAGGCATCTGCTCACAGCAGTCTTCCCACTGGAGGTACTGCTGGTGAGCAATCTGCAAGGGGGCAAACAAGGCAGAGGACAACCACTGGAACAAAAACAAATTGGATGCCATTTACAATAAGTTTTCAGCTTTTTTTATGCGTTTTGCCAATTGTCCATGCGACAAACGAATGAACACATTTGGATAAATAAATAAGCATTTTCTAGTCTGAACTACTGTATATTATTTCATATGATTTCATATGATTCTTTTTAGTGAACTTCTCTATGCATCTCTCATATACTGAAAAAGAACAGGCACAGTACCAAGAGACTCTGGCACCATTTGACATTAATTAATATGAGTATGAATATTGATGTTGATATTAATATTATGTCATGATCCTTACTTCTTTCATGGGTCTCTTTCAGAATACCAGTTGCACTCAGTTCTTATTTTTGTGTGTATGTGGTCATACGTAGGTGCAACTCTTGAGAAGTGACCAGGGACGCAGCTCTCCGGCACTTGGAGCATGATCAACGCCAAGATCACAGAGCTCCGGACTGAAAGTAACAATGCTGCTGTATCCACATCACCCACTTTAATAGTTCCTAAATGGCTTGTCTTGTGTTGCTGTAGTTCAGCAAATCCGACTGTTGTTAATACTTCCAGATGGATAATTCAGTGAATTTTGAAAGCAGCAGTAAATATTAGTTAACTGAAAATTATTAATAATAAATTATCAATAATCCCAGAGGGATCTGTTTTACCTTGCTCATACACAAATACAATACAGTAGGAAATACAGAAAGAAGTTTCAAGTTAAATAAAAATAAATAAAAGTAAATAAAATTCATTTAATTAGATCATGCTGAATGACTGACTAAATAAGATTAAATGAGACAAGATAAAATATCTATTTACAGCTTAAGGTTTAAAGCTTCATTGGCAAACTGGAGTGAGCAAGACAACACATGTTAAACTTGTGCAACACTGACATCTGAGGCCAAAGGTGTGCCCACTTCAATAAACAAACAAGCTTTAGTGATGCCGAGGTCCCATCCTACTTCAGACTGTGGGTTATACTCTTCGAACCTGATCCCTTGGCTCACTGCTTACAGAAACGTGACACTGACAGCTTCAGTCACTGTGCAAACGAGTGTCTGCTGCCAGACCTATTCTGCCGTCCCAGGATCCCTGTACTTTTCTCAGCACGCGCAGGCATGCATGCGATCCCACTGCGGTGCAGCTGACTTTCACTTCACTCATGTTTATCCATGTGTGGCATGCAGGCAACAGCACCTTTGTGTGGCAACAAATGTGACCCCCCCCACCCCCACCCCTGCCCGGCCTCTCCCTATGTGTGCGTAGCTCGGCGGCATCATGTGAGGTAGGCAGCAGTCATCTCGAAACCCCCCGTGTAGAACGAGTTGAATTGAGTGTTGTCTCCAAGGCTGAGCGCTGGCCTTGATTCGGAGCCAGGGAGCCCAACTGTCCCTGTCCATCAGTATACCGAGATGAGCCACGAACAAACCCAACGACCTGGGGAAGGTTGAGGGAGGTGGGGGTCTCGGACTGGGGGTACTTAGTGCCTGAAGAAGGGGGATTAATGTCTGGCATGCACGGGGGGGACTGGAGGTGCACTTTTGCCATAGGGCTGGGACAAGACTACTCTTTCATCCAAACAGCAACCACTCAGCAAATACACAAAGAGCAGAAACAAGAGAGGGATGGTCTCCATTTCAATGATCCGGCAAGAGCTGAAGGTGGTGTTAAATCTGGGTTCTGACTCTGGGCACAGCCAGGTAAGCAACAAGCAAATGCATCGTGAACATTGTGCTAAAACTCTTCAGTCATGGCCGTGCAAATGCAAAGTAAACATACAATTATCTTTATGAAAAGCATATGAATCTGCTGGGGTTTTTTGGGGCTCATTACTTTTGGTGATGGCACCACAAAGCCAAGATCTCTAAAATCCTTCCAGCCAGCATGGTGATTGTCGCTGAATTCACCAGCAGGTCAGACAGAGCTGAGTGCTGCAATTTGAGAAACTTTCATCCTTCTTCTCTACCCCTTAAATGGGGGTGATGGAGCCAACCCCAACAGACACTGGATCAGGGCTGGGTGTTCACAGGGCCAAAAAGGAGGAAAGAAATTGTTATCCAGCAGTGGACTGTGGAGTGAATCATTGGACTGAATGGTGGTCTCGAGGTGTACTCTGCTGCCTGATACTCAAACCTGTTGCCCTTACAGAAACACCTTCATGCAGGGCATTCTATCGAGTCGAACCTTTTTTTTTTTCTCTCAGCGGACCAAACCAAATGAACGCATGCAGTTACAGAAGCTGCTTTTACATTTTCTCAAAGTCCAGGATGGAAAAAGCACGAAGGAGAAGAAAAAAAGCAGCTCACCAGTCAGGAAGGAACGATTACAGACACCCGAGAAAGTGAGAAACCACCACATGCTCCACCTGTTTGCTTCATTTCCTCCCCCTTGTTCAGTTGGACTTGGTTTAAGTCTTGAAGATGTAATGGAGTAGAGTTAGAGGCAGGCTTGACCGACTTAACAACAGAGGGGGCTTATCAAGGGGGGGGGGGGGTTACATCTATAAAGAAGTAAAATGGAGAGAGGAATAGACACAGTAAAGAATAGAAGTACTTCACTCCTGAGGAGAAATTCAAAGGTTCAATACTACCAAATTTATAGCAGTAGTATCAGTCGTAACAATATCAAAACATCAGTTTAGTCAATACTCTATCCTGTTCAATTACTTTCTTCAATAGACACACTTTTTACACATCATCACTGAATCGCCATGGAGATGAGGGAGCTGCATTCAGGACTGCAGCCCAGTGACAGCAGTGAGTCGCTTACAGCTGCTCCATTGTCTGGCCCCTAGGCTGCGGAGGGGAATCCACTGGTGTCCACTCAACTTGAGTTGCCAGTTTGGTGAATGTGGTTAAACGTGGGGTAATATTAGCAATGTTTTCAACCTAAGGATTGGTTTACTCCCACGTCTTGCTCCTCGACCATGTGCTGGAGTGTCTTCGGGATGTCCTCGGGCAAGACGCAGCTTTCCCTAGCTGCTCGAAGTGTTGTGAGGCCACCGGGCAAAAAGCTTCCACCACCGAGTGTGGAAGTGAATGTTTGGGTGTGACTAATCACATTCATATCATCAGTTCATATACATCTGACAGCATGGAGAAGGCATGGCTGTTTAGAGCGGTGAACCTCCCAAAAGAATCAATGTTTGGATCAGAGCAGATTCGCATCATTTGGTTGTGCCTCTGTCCTGCAACTGCCGCTCCATTCAAGGGAGGCCTAGTCCTCAAACGAGGATTTACAGTGGTCCGAAATGAACCTCAGACTTAATAGGCTTTGACAGTCTTTTACAGTTGTTTGGTCACAGTGACCTTAAGGGGCCGGCATCCTGAGCCAAACAGCCATCCTGCCGCACAGTCCAAGGTAACACTGCCTTTATCATGCTCGTTTTGGATGATGGACGACAGGTCCATTCTCCTGTGCTGCATGAGGAGCGATAGCCTAATTTCTGCTGCTCCGACGGTATCTTTCCCAACATTCCACTTGGTTCTCATATCTCCAACCCCCCCAGCCCCCACCCTCACGTCCGTCTTTTAATCTGTGCGGCTCTTAAAATACCTCCCCACTCGCATGTGCTTGACTCATCGAGGTAAACGGAGAGTTGACCAAAAAGCACTTGTGGAAAGTATGACGTCGAGACGCCGGCTCCAGCTTGGGCTCCCAGGAATCCCTCCAAACCTCGCAGATCTGGCGTTTTATCAGTCGGCTCGTACGCTCCATCACCACTATGTCAATAGAATGAAGAAAAGTAGAAAAAATAGAAGCTTTCCAGGATACAGACCTATAGGTTCAGGGTGAGATGAACAGTAGGGCAGGATATGTGCTGCGCAACAAGATCTTACAAAGGAATTTTACTGATTTTGAGGTCCAACAAAACTTGAACAAACGGATTTGTACTTGAAATTCACACATAAAAAAAATTTGCCAATGAAACAAGTGAAAATCTCTTAAAATCAGAACCTTTTTTGCAGAGATGAAGGACATTATTAGTCCAAAAGTGTGATTCAACAAGAGACAAATGTACAAGGTTTATGTTAAGTTGTCCTTTATTGAACTCCTTTGGGAAAATTCATTTGAACCATTCTATTCTTCGTTGACTTTAAGTATACATGCAGCACGTGGAGAGCAGTCAGTGGTCCAATTGGCGACACTTCACCAAAAGCTCTGCCACCACTGACCTCAGGTCAGTTAGAGCCTTTATTCATTGTTGGCTTATTCCTCCTGTCCATTTGCCAACGTGGCTTTCGGAAACTCATTGTATGTGTATGTGTGTATGTGTATGTGTGACCAGCAGTTTCAACTGATTTGGCTAAAGATAAGCATGTGGCAATATGTGCAGAATACCAAAAATATCCAAATTATCCAGTATTGACAGTATTAATTGTGGTAAATGTTAACTTTTTTAAATCATGTTGAAGATATGCTCATGTCGCTTTCGTCGAGGCGCTGCTGTTAGACCCGAGCGGCCATTCCTCAGGGAAGACTTTGACTTTTGCATTCCTGGTGCTGTCCGCATGAGAGATAGTCTCCTATGAGGATTTTTACGACAATGTTTTAATGTTACCTTGAACACCACACTCCCACGCGCTCCCTCTGCGCTTGGATACAGCTGCACCCAGATTCACACTGGTTCTGAAGTTAAACCGATTCATCAAAAAGAGGAATAAACACTGGAAAGTCAAATGAGTTGTATTATTATTCACATTCAAACAATGGTTCTGCTTTAAGCCTGGTGAAAAGGCTTTTTTGTTACTCTAATGTTGTGCTCCTGTTTGCAGAATGACCTCCCATGCACTGTGTATACAACAGTGAAATATTCCATAACTCACTCAAAGAATATTTTACAGTTATTGTGTTCGTAAATTGAACACAAATTCAAAGGTAAACATGGCATGCAACCCCCCCAAATCCCCTCCCCTCGGAGCCATGCAGAATTTCTGTAGGTCCCTGCACACCACTCTTGTTCTGCCTAACAGTATGGGCACCTCTTTCACCAGGGCTGAGGTCAATGAAATGAGAGAATGGAAAAAGTACCCCCCTTCCACCCTCTCTCCCTCCCTCCCTCCTTCTCTCTTTCAATTTCTCTGTGATGAATTGAACATGTTGGGGGTCATGAAATCCAATCAAACATGAGGGGGGGCCCTTCCCACGGCAGTCACGATTTGCACGTTCTTTAACGTAGCCGAGCGACTTTCCCCCCCCCAAAGCATCTGAAATGTGGCCATGCGCTGCAATAAGTGCAGCTGCAATCCAACAACTGCGGCCTCCCTCTGCTGCGCTTCTGCACTTTCCATTTCCCTGTCAGAGCCAGCCCATTTTCCCACTAGTAACAACGGGGGGGGGGGGGACCTCGGCTCAGCCTCTTTCCCACACTTAGATCCCTGGAACCACTCACACTTGGTAGCAAGCGGATCAAGATCACCACTTTTTTTTCTTTTTTTGCACGACACGTGAGTTTGCGCGTGGCGTGTCAGGACGTTGGCTGGGGTCTGTCATCGCTAATATGTTCCATTTCTGTGCCCTGTCCATTTCTATCATCCGAGCAGCCTGCCTTCCATTTGAGCGATATGGACTTTTTTTTTTTAAGGCTGATACTCATATTCCAGGACTGATGCCAGGACTTGGCAATTTTTTTTTCATCCAGAGGAATAGCTTCATATTTTGCCTTTTGGACAATTTGATCACAGGCCACGAATGCTGTGCGGGACCTGACGGTTACATTTTGGAAGAGGAGTTTGATGATGATGAGGATTTCTTTTTTTTTTCCCAGAGAAGGAATCCATTGGTTTCTGTTTTGACTGGGACTCTGGAGTGGAGTCGCTGGCCTGTTCAGCTTCCTTTAGATGTGGAGTGACCCCTTTGACTCCTTACACTGTTTTTTTTCCCGATTGATGCCCTGGCTGGTCTCACTTGTCGCAAGCGTAGTCAAACGGTCAACGCTCATGCTTCAAGCACAGGAGCCACACAAGCAAACCATCTTGCAAGCCGAGTCACAATTTCCCATGCTGCAATAAACAATGCTGGGAAAATTTCTGTGAGCATTCTATGTTAGAATCATGACTTTTAGAGTGGGACATTGTCGGGGTCTCATGCACCTAAATCCTGTCCTGCTATTGGACAGTGGTGAACCAGTATTCTTTCTGTGTGCATCGTTTCCTTGTCTTGATTTATAAGGGAGAAATTTTTGCCAACTTAGCAACTTTCTGAATTTGGACCACCTTTCAGAGATGCAATCAATCCCCAGCTGTGGCCACAGGAAACACAAGGTCCCCGCTAATCCAGTCACACATGCACAATCCTTGTACAAATACTCTTGCTGCTCTCTGACATCCCTGATGATGGCATACCACTCATCGTCATGGTGGATATGAGCATTCACATTGTGAAGACACACGTGATTGACTTTCTGACACTTCTCTCATCTTTCGACCTCAAGGTGGCTCCTTCTCCTCCAACTCCCAAAGCTGGCAAAGTCCTTGACTTGGTACTGACTTCAAACTGCTCCACAGCAGCTGTGACAGTTACGGTTGCCTTCTCCAAAGTGCCGGCATCTTCTCAGATGGTTTCATTCCACAGAAACCTGAAATCCCTCTGTCCAAAACTGCTTTCTGGGGAAGTGTGCTCCATCATGCCTTATCAAACTCATTTTGTTACACTGTCTGTCAACAAGGTCACGGTAACACTCTGGTTCGCTCCAGACAAACTCTGCCCCCTGGTGTCTAAACCAGCCAACGTAAAAACACCAAGTCCGTGGCTCACTGAAGTTGCAAAAGAACAAGGAGGAGGACTCAGGGCTGCAGAAACAAAGTGGCACAAATCCCAATAACCCACCTCCTGCCTGAAGAGTGCAAAGCAAGCATTCTATCAGAAGTCTCCAGACCTCTCCTCAACTCAATCCAATACCCGCTAACATCCTGCAGACCATTTTGCCTACAGTCAGTCCTCCGGTTAGCCACATTGTCAATACATCCTTAAATACTGATGTCTTTCCTACTCCCTTTAAACCGGCCATTCCACTGACACTGCTCTCCTGTCAGTCACAGAATCACTGAGGCTGGCTTGATCTGCTGGTTAGGCCTCCTGAATGTCCAAACATGTTGCCATAGATCTTTGTTGGTTTGGTTACTATCACTATAGAGAAGTGACATGAATACTTGTGAACTTCCTGTTTCCTGATTAAAGTTTTAAATATGACTTGTGTTCTAATCATTTTGTTAGAGTGGCGAGCCCAAACTTGTTCTCTTTTGTCAAAGAGGAAGTGGCAGAAAAAGAAGTCCATCTATCTTCAGGCTGTTCTACTTGGCACCCGTGTCCTTTTTTTCCCTGCTTTCCTGACATCCTCACACCATCTGAGCCAACAGGAGAGACACGGGTGATCAGTTCCATGGCTCCTTTCGGAGACAATTAGCATCAAAACACTTCACGGCACAGAGAAGGACCAGATTTTTTTTCCCCTGGAGGAGAGCTGAGGTGGGCGTCTCAGCACTATCAATGTGTGAGCTCGACGCCGACGATGATGCGATGTGACGCGTGGTGCACAACCAGGGGGTGCTGGCCCAGGGAAGTGGCAATGGGAGGTTGACAAAACTTTGGCAGGAGTAGGAAGCCCTGGGTTAAAGAACTGGAGGCAGAAGTTGATGAGTGGCAGGAAGTAGGGGGGGGGGGGGCAGAATGGGGCAGCTGACACAATAATGTCGGTGTATCGGTGTGATGAGGTGTCTAATACACAGTCAGATGTGTTCTCAAAGCAGTAGGTGGTTCTAAATGGAAGCAGATATGCGGACCTCGTGCTCGGACTTGACCCTCAGTTTCATCTGATGAGCTGGATGATATCACGCAGGCTGTTTTCGCTCTGGTTGACGTGCTGCTATTAAAGCTGCAGCTGTTCACGATTGAGCCAAGCTTCGTGAATACTCTGATTCTTGATTTTTTTTTTTTACAGCATGCTGAATATAACATCTCTAGATGAAGCATTTGTAGAAACTCCAAAATCGGTAGTCTGTTCAAAAAATGGCAATCATGATGTCAACAGCACAGTTTTGCACTCAGGCTTACAAGGTAAACTACAAGTTCATTCAGTTTTTATGATCTTCTATTCCAGTTGGTACCACAAGACACCTTAAATCACTCTGGCATCCATTCAGTTCCCGGTCAACTACATAGAACAATATTACGTGTGGGCAGTGCGGATATGGATGAGCGCTTGATCGATTACATATTTCAGGCCTCTGCGGCATAGTGGTGTCATGGTTTTGCGCTCTCGCCTCATGATGAAAAAAAAAGGTTTGCAGAGTTCGCACCCACATGAGGCTCCGTTTTGTGCCGAGTTAGCATTTTTCTCCACGCCTGAGTGGCCTTCCCCCCACAGTCCAAAAACATCCATCTGATGTCAGTTACTGACTCTAAATTGGTGACAATGCGTGTGCAGACCATTGTGGTCTGTCTTCTCACTCAGTCCATTTGCAGCTTGTAAAAATGATTGTCTCAAAACTAGATTAACCCTAACTCTAGATATTGCGATTCCAGTCCAGTTAGAGCTGCATGTATCCACGTTGCTTGTCTGGAATCAGACTGGATGCACAAACTTGTCTTGCAGAGCGGATGATGGAGCCGCAAGCGAGCAGTGCGATAACTTCCTGGAAAAATCCAATGAACACCATGACAACGGAGACAGTTTTTGGACCACCAACAAGGCTTTATTTATGCGGAAACACAAACAGAAACATCTGTCTCTGACATCTTTTGTTGTCGTTCTAATCAAAGGAAATTAGTTGGAAAAGAGCACCATATATTGAGCTGTAGTCGGATGTAAATGTGGATGTCTCTTTTGCATGTTTGCTCTCGCAAGACAAGAAGTCCTGCTGGGCCGAATCATTGAGCATCAGTCTCAACCCAGTCAGGAGACAAGAGTCATGGAGACTACAGTTGAGTCCTTCATGTGTGTGCATTCCGCCACGTACCTGTGTGGATTTGTCGGCACATCTTGGAATATCCGGCTATCCATGTGATGTTAGTCAGACGCCATTGCGCTTGTACAGAAACACAAACACTGTTCAAAAGGCCTGTTCCATGCAGTGCTGTTATTTGGGCGATCAGCTCAACAAGCGACCTGAGCAAAAAAGCCTTCGGCCAGCCTATTATTAGTCTATCATGGAGAAATCATTCCAGCACTCAGCTTTTCCTTTCTCTCCTCTTTGTTGGAAGAAACCCAAACACGGATCCATCCAAAGGAAAGAATTACATATATTGTAGAGGGAGTACCCCTGGTCCAAAATCAATCCAAACACTGTCTGACCTCCACAGAAGTAGCCCAGCTAATGGGAGGAGGCGCGCGGTGGGAACGGTCAGGAAGGTCACTCAGAATGCAGAGCTGCGAGAACAGATGAGGGACTACTCACCGGTAAAACACAGCCAGCACCGGAATAATTCATTTCTCAATCATGCTTTTGGGAGCGATTGAGCCGTCGCATCGGGCCAGTTCCGTAAAGTGAACCTGCCCTGTATCATACGCTTTCCCCGTTGACTTTTGTGCTGACATGTATGCTTCTAATTTTCTCAGTAAGAGAAAAAAATGCAGAATACATCCATCCACATCAAAGTCAGGCCCTGAGAATAAAACGATATTGCCAGAAAATTCCCTGGCCTCTCATGAGCATTCCTGCAAATCCAAAACTTCTGTTCCGACGCTGTAGGTAGAATGAATCACAGGTTACATGCGGACCAGAGGAGAAGCGCCACAAGGGGAGCGTGGAAATAGCGTGAGGAGCCGCCGAGTTGCACGGCGCTGGGGCCAGGCTAGCCGCCGCCCCCCCTCCCAGCATTATCCAGCGTGTTAGAGGTTCAGCATGTTTACTTAGATTTTTCTCTTCATAAAAAGAATTTACACTTGGCCGCACTTTCATGTTTGCTGAGTTATGTGGCTCCCTCTGGCAGGGCTGCGGGAGGGGGGCCTTTGATCTGAGGCCATAAAAGCTGGAGGAGAGGAGCCAAAGCTGCATTCTGCACTGTAGGTTGAAGCAGGATACCGAGGTCAGCCGTGAAACAGCAGTGCAGCGCAGTCCGGATGGATACTCACGATTCAACTTTCAGGCAACCAAAGTAAAAGTCACTGAAAATTAGCACTTGTTTAAAGGTGATCAATCCCAGGAGCCACATTAAATTCATGTAGAATCACTCTGTTGTGAGTGAAAAGGTTCTTTTATGTTGCTTTTAATGTTCTTGATAAAGCTTTCTAAACAGCACATTTACATAGATTTACAGAGTGCAGTTTGTCAAGAAACCAGATGAAGGGGGTAAGTCTCAATCACTCCCCATTTACATACAAAAGTGGAATGAGCACTCAACCGTACAGAAACGAAGCACGGATGCATCCCACACCAATCCCACACCACCTACTCAACCCGACCCGACTCAACCACAGCTCAATCAGGATCGTGTCATCCTCTAACCAGTCCCATGCAGACATATCAGAAGGACTGGCAAATAACTGCAGTCTGTAGAGCATTCACAAGGAACTCTAAGGACGTGGCAGACTCATGATGACCAGGTGCAGAAGAGACTGATACAAAATCTTGCAAAAACAATGTACAAGGGATGAAGAAAATGTTCTGATTTCTGAGCCAGGAGCAGGGCACAGGTTGGCAAAACCCACAGATAGCCACAAAAAATAAAGGGGAACAATAGAAACCATAATTAATGGGAAAACACTCTGGCTGACGTGGAGATAAAATCAGACCTCATGTATGAGAGTTCACTACTTAAACAAGAGAGGGCGGGGCTAATCAATGCACCCTGAGCTCAGCAAGGGAGATGACCAAGGTACGGGAGTGACAGAATTAAAATCCCAGCCTGACAACATGTTGTGGATGGCATGACATAGGACAGGACTACAGAATCACAAAGAGCCTCGGTGGGCTGTCTGGGACTGTCTGCAGAGGCTAAAAAAAAAAATAGTGTTTCTCATTTTTCACGTTTTAAAATTCTACAAACTTTCTTTGCACTTCATTTTTACTTCCTCTATTCTGTGTCATACTTCAGGTTCAGGTTCACTTCAATTTTTTTTACCGTCTTTCATAGTTTTTCGAGGACAGACCTTCAAGTGGAGGATGCTTGTTTGGGGTTGGAAATCATTTGTCACCATGTTTATTGTAGCACCTTAACATTGTTTAGAATCAGAAATACTTTCTAAATCTTGGGAATCTAGGGAACTTGGTTCCTGTCCAAGATCAGACACATACAAACAGAAACATGACGTACAGAACAGGAGGATGTTTGGCAGCCAAACTATGGTGCCCCATCTTCAGATACATGGTGAAAAGACAAAATATTGCCAGAACACCACCCTAAAAAAAATTTTTTTTCGAACATTATTTTCTCTGGTTGAAAAAGTACTTGCAGCTGTTTCAGAGTTGAGCTTGCGCACAAATTACAGCATTGTGGCTTTTAACCTATAATACCAATTTTGATGCAAACAC
Source organism: Malacoctenus gilli (assembly GCA_032164315.1). Lineage (NCBI taxonomy): Eukaryota > Metazoa > Chordata > Actinopteri > Blenniiformes > Labrisomidae > Malacoctenus > Malacoctenus gilli. The sequence goes on from JASSRZ010000007.1 coordinate 17,590,697, forward strand.
ACTAACTGTGTCTGTCAATCTTACAAAGTTTACAAGTAAAGCTGTTTCAGTGTCATCTGTGACCTCAGCAAGTTCAATTTAAATAATATTTAAATATCGGATTTAAGCTGAATAATTCAGCAAATGATAAATCGTTTTTCTCAAACACACACATTAATTGATTTTTTTTTTAAAAGGCATGATAAGGCATATAAATAAGACACAATAAACTCATATAGTATACGTTTCGTTTTCTTTGAACCAATTTTACGATATGAATGAAATAATGCCTTCTATTTTTAAAAAAGGACTACAAAAAGAAGATATCTATTTCATTTCTTTCTTGTTCTTTACTAGACTAATATCACATGCGCTTCATTTCGACTGTTACATCGGTACTGCTGTGGCCACAGATCACCAGCGGCAGGCAGGTAAGTGGAAGGGTCTCGCGAGTTGTTTCCAACTCTCGCGTGATTTGGGCCGGACTGTCATGGCCGCTGCGAGGAAGCTTCGGCTGTGCGCCGTCTCCCCAACAGGGAAACATTCCGCCTCGCTCATCTTCCTGCATGGCTCAGGTACGCAGGTGTTTACTGCTCAGCTGCGGCTTCAAAATTACTGTGAAACGGCTCCGAGAGGAGGGACCGTGTCGGGCCTGGAACAAGGTTTGAGGCACGTAATGACCTTTTGTTGTAGTTCCTTCTAAAATAAATGGTTAGAAAAGTACAAATGAATCATTGCGAGACTGACAAGAAACTATATTTCCACCCCTCCTCCTTTATGCAAATATAAAGTTGTATTATTTCCTCTTGAACAAAATAAATATTCCAATTCTTTTTAGAAGAATTATTTAGGACCAAATATTTCCTCTCGTGCGTTTGTTTTTCTCGTTTGTCAGTTCTTTAATTTGACTGATTTAAAATACTGTTGTATTTTTCAAATAATCATTGTGTGGGAGGAATTTAAACGTCAGCATCCTGTTTATGAAGGCCTTTAAAGGAGAGGAGATACAATGCAGTCAAGTCGGAGGACCACAACTAAAGCTGGATAGAGTTGTGGTACCTATTGATAAAATTTGGTTTAAAGTTGGAGGAAAAACACACAAATCTCTAATAGCTATATATTGAATACACCAGATTATACATAGAGTATACGTGCTGTCTAAAGCACATAGAGCTGTTATTTTTGCTAGGTCTCAGCCTGTCTATTTTTCTAAGCACCCTTCCTTTGTGTTTTCTTCACATGTTGGTACATCTTCTGTTTGTTGTTTGACCGTGCCTCTGTTTTGTTGTCCATAGGGGACACTGGCCAGGGCCTGAGAGCCTGGGTTCGAGACGTGATGGGCCGTGACTTGGCCTTCAGCCACATCCGGGTTATTTACCCCTCTGCCCCAGCAAGGTGCGTGCCTCTGATGAAACACTGAATAGGATCAGGAGTGTTACAAATCCAGCAATCGCCAAACAGCTGACCTCGAAACTGTCTCATGGTGCCCCTCAGGCCATACACTCCCATGCGCGGGGGTCTGTCCACTGTCTGGTTCGATCGCCACAAGATCTCACAGGACTGCCCGGAGCACCTGGAGTCCATAGACGACATGTGTGACACCCTGGGGTCTGTCATCCAGGACGAGGTCAACGCCGGCATCCCCAAACACAGAATGGTCATCGGTGAGGGTCAGACACGCTTGGGTTCACGTTCATGTCTGAGTTCAAACAAAGACCCAACTACTAATGCTAACCTCAAAGGTAGCAGTAGCTTTGGGGGGGTTAGCTTCGATTTTATTTTGCAACCCTTTTAGATGACCCCACACACACATACCACCCATTCAAGTTTCACAAAAGTGTCACATTTTGTAGCCTGTGTCTCTAATGACATAATCCCTTAACGTGTGTCTATTCACTGAGTGTATTTTATTTTCGAATGTGTGTCGCATTCTTCGACAACTCCTCTTTCTTTGTAACATTTTCTTTGAAAAACACACAATCGCAGGAAACTTGGGATGCTTTCACAACTTGCGTTTCCATCAAAGGAACAATGAAACTGTTGAAAAAAACCAAAGTAATCATGTATCTTTGAAAAAACGCTTTCTCAGTCACTAAGATACACTGCAGCTGTGATTTTTCAAAATAAAAGCCTGCATTTAGTCTATTAAATACCACTTTGTGGCAATTTATCCTCAATAAGGAACGATAGTCATTTTCTACATCACGCAGAGAACAAGCAGCAATCCCTGAAGCGTATTTAGTATATCGCCTTGCCTCCGAGTCTTCAAACATCCTACTGTGCTATTAAAAAGGAAATTGTCAACCCCAAATCAAATTACTTTATGTGTTTCATCGTGTAATTTCAGGAGAAATACCCTTTTGGTTTATTCGTGCCAACAAGTCAGTCGGAGGACAGTTTTAGCTGGACGGTCTTTATCAGTCGCACAACAAATGCAATGTATAGAAGTCCAGCATTTCACCCCCATCACTGTCTCTTCCCCTTGATTTTTTTTCCTCCGCTTCCTCCCCCACTAAAATCCACAATGAACTCCTACAGTCCATCGTAGCATGCCTGCCCCTAACTTCCCCACTGCCGTGATATAAGTCAGGAATGCGTCATCGGGTTACCACCTCCTTTAATGTGCTGCCAGCAGATGACACAAAATGAATTTTCAGGAGGGATTTCCAGGTCCTGATAGGCTTTTTTTCGCCTCAAAAATTCTGCTTATCCAGTTCACGTTTAGGCAGCAGTGTAATGGAACCGCTGTGGTCACGCACACATGTGGTGAAAGTTCCCACGAGAACTGTTGCAGGTCTGCGAGGACTTCAGACTTAGTCCCAAGGACAGCGGAGGCAGGAGCGTGATGACACGCGGGCGGCTTGAGCACAGAGCTTCTTAAAGGGGCCATGACACAGCAGTATAAATGCTGCATACGTCAATTATCAAAAGAAAAAACAACTTTGTTTTAAATGAATGGGGCTCTTGGATCAGTATCACAGTTCTTCGAGCTGAAACATCCTTGGAAATAATTTTGAGAGACAGAGTGAGAACTCGGCGCGAGTTCGCCAGCGGGGCAGTACTGGAGGAATTGCACCTGCTGGAGTGTTTTTGTCCTCGCACGCACACAAACCGCCGCCCTAAAAGGGGGATTGGGGGCATAAATGATACGGCGGCAGGCAGCGGTAGCCTATAATGGCTTTTCCAAATAAACATGTTTTGGGGGGGGTTGCTTGAGTTTCATCAAGTGCTGCTCTCTGAGTCCGCTCCAAAGTAAACAGAGGGAGCAGCTGCCTGGTATGGTCATCACTGCTAACTGGATGCATCCGGCAGCAGCGTGCACGTGGTTCACACGTGAGGGCCGCTCATGCCCCACCACCCCCATTTTTACCATATGTTTCTGATAAAGAGCTGCAGTAGCAACAGGGGACTGCAGTTCCCATATCAGACCTTGAAGGGTGAATTAACAAGATATGAGTGAGTTGCAAAATGGAACAAAGTTGATTCATCCTGCCCTCACACACAGTTTCACATGTAAAACATACATTTGCTTAAATTTTTTGAGTATGCATTCATTTGCAGTGAGAGGTTTTGTCAGTGCTCGCGGCTCCCCGATGGTTGCAGCATTTCATACTTGGTCTAGCCAGGATTTTGGGCCTCATTTAGCCTTATCTTGACTCAAAACCACATCCTTACCCCCAACTGTCTTTTTTTTTTTTTTTTTTTTTAGTCCATTAGACCAGCACGAGTTCCAAGTGCATTTAATTCCTCAACCTCCCCAGCACTCTTAAGAATCTACACATCCTTGTACTGAAACAACAGAATTCAGTTGGGTTTTGTTTTTTTTAAGTCTTTCCCAAAAGTAACATCTTGAGGTCCCCACCCAACACTCTGGCCCCAACACGGGAGGTCATTTCAAAACACAGTTCGACAAATTCAGAGATTTTTCTCCAATTTATTATCCAATTTATTATTATTGTTATTATTATTATTATTATTATTATTATTATTATTATTATTATTATTATTATTATCGTCATTGTCTGTCATTGTTATTGTTATTATCATTATTATTACTATTATTCTGACAAGAGTTTTTTGTTAGTTTTTACCCATTTTTTTAAAAGAATTATGTTTATTTGATTATTATGTTCTAATTGATGGTGTAAATCACTCTTTATAGGTTCTAATGATTAAATGAAGACTAGTCAATTGAGTCAAAAGACACATAGATGTGCAGCTGGAGATCAGTAGCTACAGCAACCTTTGCAGTGATCTCTTTGCACCGGTTCACAGTTTCACTCACATTGACCTTCGAGAGCAAGTATACATGTAATCTCTGTTGGTACTGCTGTTTATAGTGAAGTGAAAGTTGCGTGCTACAACCTTTAACTCATGGCAGATTTAATATTGAAAATATATTGAGGTTTTTTTTCAACCTTAGTTTTAACGCATTCAAAAAAATCAGTTTGAACAAATTAAAAAAGTAATGAGATAGCATGTTTTGTCTGACCATTATACCGCAAAGCAGGATGAACAAATTTGAAAGTACCTGGACACGTACATCAGCTGTCCCTGTTCTGATGATGAAACCTCAGATGTGGCAAATTCCACTTTGTGGTACAGACCACTGGTTGGATTTAACTAGCAATACTAGTTTTGAAGATGCTTGGCGAAGGAACTAATTGGTTTCGGTTGAAGTGGCGAAACTAACTGAGAGTAAATGACCATGTCGCACCCTAAGGTGGATTTGGGCTGGTCAGCAGGTTCACACTTGTGAATGAACGAGTGCTTGGTGTCTCAGCAGAGTCTGGCAGTTGTCTCTATGCAGTACCAGTAGATTGAGGCACGCCGTCAATCTAGAGGCCACATCGCCATTCGCGGTGGAGCGATTTCAGTCCAAAGACCCGGCGAATCGAACTGTCCGACGTGAGCGCAGGACAAATGACCACTCCTGCGAGGTCCCTCCTCGCTGGCAGCCTGGAGAATTCCACTCCCCCTTCGTCCCTTCGCTCTGCTCGGCGCTCCGACAGGATGATGGCTGCCTGCGCACTTTTCCCAGATGTACACAGTGTGCCTACATGTGCCCAGATGTCTGGGATTAAAGACAGACTCAGAAATGACTGCTTATTCCAAAAAGCCCTGACGATGTGGAACTAAGAAGTCTGATCCATCTCTCATTTTTGGAATATTTTCCATCACTGAGCTTGTGTTTGCAGACCACTACAATCCCTCTCTGTTACAGAAACACATCTCTCCTGTAATTCCAGCTGGAAGCTTCTTAATCTTTGCCTTCGTCGCCTCGTCTCATTACAGGGGGCTTCTCGATGGGCGGGGCCATGGCTCTCCACCTGGTGTGTCGACGCCACCCGGACGTGGCGGGAGTCTTCGCATTGTCCAGCTTCCTCAACAAGGGCTCTGTCGCCTTTCAGGTACAACGGCAGTCTGAGGTCTAACGGAAGGAACAGTTGTTTTTGTAAAGCTTTTACAGTCACGGGGGCGGTCAAACTCATTCAGGGTCTGTGTGTGTTTGAAGGCAGTGGAGGACCGTCTGCGGGCTGGACTGGCCCTCCCCGAGCTGCTGCAGTGTCACGGCACCAGCGACGACCTGGTGCTCCATGAGTGGGGGGAGCAGACATCGGCGACGCTCAAACGGGCCGGCATGGCCGCCGCCTTCCACTCACTCCCAGGCCTGCACCACCAGCTCTGCCAGGCGGAGATGGAGCTGCTGAGGAGCTGGGTACTCGCCAGGCTTCCGGCCACCACCTCCTCCTGACCGACGCTGCCCGCGGTCATTCCGCACGTCAATAAAGCCTTGTATTTTTTCAGACGTCTGCGCGTTGTGCTTGCAGAAAGCGGCTTCACAACAGGCCAACAGTGCACAGATGCTGCAGTGCTGTTTCCTGTTTGCTTGATGGAGCTTTCACAACTAGTTTGGACCAGAATTGGTATTTTGAGGGTGATTAATGCAAATGAGCTGGCTTGGAATGCTGTCAGAGCAACTTCTGCACCAAGTCGCAGCACTTGATGTTTCCATGGCAACTGTATGTGACAACACTGTGGGCACATTCATACAATTACAGGCTAGAAAGGTGAAGCACATAGAAGAGAACTTTGAAAGCTCACAGAAAGATGACAAGTACGACTTCTTCCCACTGCGTGGCACTCGGAAGCTGGCTCGCACCAAAGGACCCAAACACTTGGCGAATTATCATTATAACTGCGCAACAGAGCACGAGTCTTAGCAGGTCTGTTTGATTTATATAAGTCCGAAAGACCTGATCACTATTTTCTCAATTCTCTTTCAAAATATTTACAATCAATTGTCAATCAATGGATTTACAGGCTGTCCACCAGTCATATCACTACCCATAAGAACAGAAAACTTGAGGGACTAACTTCCTTAATCTGGTTAACACGACAGGGAAGTAGGGCGAGCGAGCAAGAGTGCTATTTTTATTATTTAAACTTATATGTTATAAATGTATAATTCCTGTTCTTGTATTTAAGCAGACTTCCTGGGAGCAGTTGTCCCTACAGAGCTGCACCCCAGCAAATATGTAGAACAACTGCTGCTGGTGGCAGAAAAGAGACACCTTGCAAAGGTTTAGGAGAGTAACAGTGATGCTCCATCAGCAGTAATGGTTCAAGACCAACTTTAAAAGGAGCGCCAGGCTGGAGGCAGTTGCTTTGTTCTGTCAAATCATGTAATAACAATGTATATGCAAACACACACTGACTGAGTGTCCCTGAAGAGAATACAAGTGTTTGCCAACAGTGATGACGTTAGTCTAATGCTGGGCTCACACCTAAGGATTTTCACAGTCGCAGATGAACTGCTGACAGACTTCAGGAGTCGCACTGGAGTCTCGGCATGCTCCCGTCTTCTCAGTCGTTAAGTTTGAGGTGATAATCTGCAGCCTGCGACTGCGTTCCGTACCAGTCTTTCCCGAGTCTTTGGGCTTTCGATCAGGTACAACATGTTTAACATGATTGCAAGTCGCAGTGACGTTAAGTTAGTCTGCAACTAAAAACTCTCAAGACTAGTCGTTAGATGTGAGCTGATAGTCTTTTCAGAGTCTTTTCTCAGTCTTCTGGTGTGAGACCAGCATTAGGAGGAGGAAGTCTATGTTCCGACACTGCAGGCTCACTGCAGCTGAGCCAAAAGACGCAGACACGTCAAAACAAAGTTAAAAAAAAAAAAGTGTGTTGGTGACATAAACAGAAGCCGATAAGTGATGTAGCTGGGAGGTGAACGTGCTGGTCAATGTAGCACGACCCAGTTGTCACCGACCTTCCAATGTGAATTGACCTGCATCACTCCTTTGACACACTGACACACACACACTCTGCAACACCTTATCTTTTCATCGCGACACGAGTGTGAACCCACAACTTCGAACTGTTCTGTGACTGGTTGAAGCGTCAAGATTGCTGTTCACTTCCTGTTTCTGCAGAGTCAACCTGTATGACAAGGTCGGTCGTGGAATAGTCCAAATGTTGGGAATTGTGGCGATAACTTTAGTGGCTTCTGTTTTATGAGTGTTGAAACAAATTAGGCAATTACACAACAGAAACGCGGTGAACATACGCACCAAGCTATGTGAACCCACAACTTCTACTCTGTTCTGTGACTGGTTGAAGCGTCACAATCACTGTTCACTTCCTGTTTCTGCAAGTCGACCTGCATGACAAGGTCGGCCGGTGAAACAGCTGTGAATGATCCTCCAGGTTGTTTCACTGAACTCGTTTCCGTTTGGTAATTTATTATTAGGTCCATCAGCACAAAAGCTACAGATGCTTGTTTAACTGACATGAAAAACACAAAACTAAACAAAAATACAAAACTAAACAAAAACCCTTGTTAAGCTGTGCTCACACCTACCGATGTTCACAGTCGGGGACTAACGGCTGACAGTCTTTAGGAGACGCACTTGAGTCTTGGCATCATCTCGATTGTTAAGTTTGAGGTGGTAATGTGCAGTCTGCGACCGCGTTCCAAACCAGTCTTTCCCGAGTCTTTGGGCTTGCAATCGTATCAAACGTGTTTGCAGTCTGCTAGACTTTCGCAGTCTTTACAGAGTCTTCTGGTGTGAGTCCACCATAAGACAGTCTGTGGCGGAAGGGGGACTGGAGTAATTTGCTCTCTGGATGGGCGAGGTTGAGGCAATCAAGTGTTGGTTGGTGTTGACAGCTGGACCAGCAGTAGGTGAACTTGGGGGGGGGGGGATTGGTGACGCAGCCAAAGAAAACAGGAGGAATTTCAAGTTTCTCCAGCCTCAGCCACTGATTATTTTCAGCTACTTGTGAACGAGAACGTCAGCAGAGTATCTCTGCGGCGGTACACCGAGCTGAAAAACTCACAAACGAGCCGGGAATGTCAAGTTATGTAAAAAGCAAATTTCACACTTGCAGAAGCACGTTTTTGAGTCTCACCATTGGTGTGCGTACAAAGGAGGTACTGCACCTGTTCCCAGTGTCCAGTTGACCTGATGTGGATGTTTTTAGAAGGTGGGAAGAAAAGGTCGCAGAGAGCTCTGAGGAGTTCTAAAAGAAAAACACGTGTACGCACGGAAAGATCTTCAGCTTGACATGATCCCAGAAGATTCTGGGTGTGAAAAGGTCACTTTTCCGAATTGACTCGCACAAATCCATAGGTCAAAAGTTGTTTTCTGCTCTTAATATGGCTCCCTCGAAGCTCACTGTGGCTCCTGAACGAAAAGAGTTTGACACTTCTGTTCTTGACCAATGACCTGAATCTCTGCGTTCACATTCCTGAAGATACACTGACTGGATCATTTCCTTCCATTCTACCTGACTCTCATTTCTGTCCTGACTCTTTTTTTCCCCACATAATTCCCACCAAGTATCCGTGGAACGTAGCACTTCTAAAAACGCTCTCTGCTTTGATTGGCTGTCGTCACACTCTCTCATATGAAGTTGGGGGGGGGGGACCTTTTGTTTGCGATGGCAGAAACCCCAGAAAAAAACAAACAACAGCAACAGATGTTTCTTGCTCTGTGGAGGGGTTTTTTTGGGGGGGGGGGCTGCTGAACCCGGTTCCCATGCAGCAGAAACGTGAGCTGCTGCCGGCGCTGAGAGACTGCAGGTGTACGAGGACAGATTGGGGAGTTTGTGCAGACGTTTGGGGCCAAGACTCTGTAGCCAGGTGGACTCGCTGTTTACATGGCCAGAGGACGGCCTGCCTGCAAAGCGAGGCTGTTTCAAACAATACCGTGTTCGAAGCTTCTACGGTGTTCTCCGTTCAAGCAATAGCTTCGAAAGGATGTTGGTTATCAGACACCTGCTATGGTCACATTGTGTAAAGGGTTCAGCAAAAGTTTAATAGGAACCTTCACTTGGTAGATAAGAAAGATTCCATCTTGGGAGACAATTACAGGAACATGGTTAGGTACACAGTTCGTACTCATATCAACAATTTGTGTGTGAGTGTAACCAAGCAGTGTCTAAAAGCACAGTATTCTTCACCTTTTGTGCTGAGTTATATTTCATACTGTCAACTGAAAGTTACAATTCAATAACTACTGTCGTAAACAGATTGACATTGCGTGGCCTAATACATTTCAAAATAAAAGTCCTGAATTATGATCATTTGTGTTTTTGTCAGTGTTCTTTGGAATGGCCAGTTTTTTCTCATTTTTCACAGAAATTAAAATAAGCTTGAAATTGCAGGAATGCAACTAACCTTTTCCACGTTCTGTATTATTGTTGCCTTGATGTATAAGGACTCCTCACCTGGCTGGGTGAATTTAAATGAGCACTGGAATGGTCTAAATGTGGCAACACAATATTGTTGCTGCATCACTTCAAATCATAGGGGAAACCCACCCAGCTGACTCCGTCACATTATACACTCAATCAGGTCACACTGTCTTCAATCGGACTGTCTGTTGGTCAGTTGACGATGCCCTCTTTGAGCGGCGTGCTGGTGGAAGGAGTCACTGTCGACTGAGAAGTCAGCGAGGTTGTTCCCTGTCCTGGCTGCCAGTTTCCACCGTGCAGTACTTTCCATGCGGTGCCTGCTCCACAGTGGCCAGGGTACTGAAGGAATTCCCAGCCGAGGGAGCTGAAGTGTCGACAGATTCCAGATTGCTCATCAGAAGCTGATCTTTTTCATTTTTTCTTCCTTCTTCAAATCGCTCCTCACAATTACTTAATATGATGCGGGTCATTTTTGTATTTTTCTTCACTGTAGTAGCCCGAGTGCGGCATTGTGATGGATGGCAAAGTTTGTTGGTTTTTTTTCCCCCATCGTGAACCTCAGACCACATTTTCAACTGGGCCCTCTGTTGGTACTGCTGATATGGGAAATGAAAACGACTGGGAGGAGAGCTGGGAGACAGCACACAGAAGGGCTGTTCCGTCGGAGTCTGATTGGATCGGCCGGAGCACATCTGGAAGCGCTCTGGCTCACGTCGTATTCAGACGGAGGCCAGGTGTAAATAACATTGGTTGGGGATGTCGGGGTGGAAAGAAAAAAAAAAAGAAACAGGCCGCCCGACAACCTGGAAGGTCGCTCAACTTACCTTTGCTGGTTTTGATTCCTGAAATAATATATTAATGTAGAGCTTAAGCTCTCGAAAGATTCACATAAATTCCTTCCTCAGGCTGTCCTTTCGCACACACCAAGACCCGACCCCTGTGAAAAGTGAAACAAGTAAGCCCCCCGAGGTTGAAGGTACAGACGATTTACAAAGCCACATGTTGGTATCAGCCGAAAAAATGGAAAAATCTCACGATTAAAAACTAGTGAGAAGCTTTATTTCGTCTCAATCACCTGAAAATGTCTTGAATATATACGTGTGTATGTGTGTTACATCCACACACTGCTGCCAGGGAGATGGGTGTGCCAGGGCAGCTGTTTTGTTAAGTTCAACCATCAAAAGCTGACATCAAACTGGAGGAACCTGTAAAAGGGTTCTGAGAACAGTGTTCTCTGGCATGCAATGGGTTCCTTGGAGTGATCACAGCCAAAATGAAAACTAAAACAAACCATGGGATCTTTTGGCTCCGGTAGAACACCACAGAGAGAAGTAGTCCAGGTACGAACCTTTTGGAATATATGGTGCTATTTCTTGAAGCGTTTGAATGGACAGGAAAAAAAACAAGCCCTCGGCAGTATCCAAACATGGAAAAGGAACATAAACTATGTAAATAAAGCCATACAAACATGACAGAAATAGGAAGCCTAGAAAGTGATGCACAAAGTAACGTCAGGCCACATGAAAAAACTGTAGCTTCAACCACTATCAAGCAGGGCTGTTGTATTTCAAAGGGCTCACAGAGTTAACAGGACACAGGTGGACACAGTTAAGGTGCAAGCAACAAGATACCCTATAAAACATGAACACAGCAGTTACAACTGTGCACGTGAAACGAATCAAACATGACATGACCCTCATTTGAGCTCAAAAGGGAAGGACAGACATTCATTTTGTTAAAAGTTTTTCATTTCCTGTCATATTATAATTGAATTTTGTAAATTTAAAATCTTAAAAAGGAAACTGTAGGTACTGTAAAAATTCTTTATTGTTTATGAAGATAAGATAAGATAAGATAAGATAAGATAAGATAAGATAAGATAAGATAAGATAAGATAAGATAAGATAAGATTAATCTTTATTTGTCCAACAATGGGGAAATTGTACATTACAGCAGCAGCAGCAGGTCTGAGTGAGGAATCACTCTTAATGAGATGGCAGCTGGAGGCGACCAGCCAATCAGCAAACAGCTCAGCCTGCCGGACCACCCCGGTGTTCAAAGAAGGGACATTCTTATATTTTAGGGGTGTTTTCTGTGATGCTTCACGAGGCATCACGTGACGCAAAAGGCATCACGAGCAGGGGGGCTAAACGCCAAACGTTGAGGCTGCGTAACCGCCACCAGCGGTGCCACCCCCACCCGCAGCCACCCGCAGCCACCCGCAGACCCCAGCGGCGCTGTGGGGTGGGGTGGGATTCCTTGGTCGCTGGCCTGCCCGAAGTGACAGTGCTCTACTCGATTCCTTGACCCTTGCAGCCCGTCTTGTTTGAGCGGCTTTGGATCGCTGTTGCCAGAGAAAACCTTTTTCCGAAGCACTGAGTGGAATCCTGACACAGGATAAACACGGAGCCCTGTCCAATCACAACACTCTTCTACGCTGCCCTGCTTATTTTCAAAGGGATCACGTTCAAATGTACGATTTCAAAGCTTTGTATCTACACACACATGCACACACACGAAGTTTATTGTACTCTACCTTGTGGGGACACCACTGTGACATACGTTCCCTAACTCTAGCGGGCCCCCTCCAGTATAGGAACACAAGGACACACACTTAAACACACACACACACACACACACACACACACACACACACACACACACACACACATGCACACACACATGCACACACACACACACACACACACACACACACACACACACACACACACACACACAC
>JASSRZ010000007.1:17625678-17636509 GCA_032164315.1 Malacoctenus gilli
ATTATTATTATTATTATTGTTATTATTATTATTATTATTATTATTATTATTATTATTATTATTATTATTTAATTATTATTATTCAAAAGTTCTAACAAGCCATAATTTGTTGCCATCTGTTATTGCTAACAAAATATTCTGGCATTTTTCCCCGTGGTTATCAAGGTTGGTTTTAATTCGATCAATAAAACTAATCTTTATTCGAGCAGTGAAAGGAATTTTGAATTGTGAATTAAAGGAACTAAATAAATACATACAGACAGCGAAAATTGCCAGGAACACATACTGTATGATGGTGCCTCATGAAAATATTGAAGTTGAGATTAAGCGAACAGAAAACTTTGAATGCTCGGTTATGGTTGTATTAAATGTTAAATGTGTTCAAAGTTGCTTTTTTTATGTGTAATTTGCATGTCTTTTAAAGCAGCCCTCATTGATTCCCACCACCCGCTCTCTTCGTCCACCTGCGCTCTCTCTCTCTCCCTCCCTCTCTCCCCTCCGCCTGTCTCTGGGTATCAGTGGTCAGGGTGAGGGCTGAGAGCGGGGGGTCAAAGGCTGTGAGGCGAGGTCCACATCTATCTGCCCGGATTGTCATGGCCCCAGTCTGTGGCCTTCATTGTGCTGCGTTCACACACGACACCAGGCTGAAGTGATCCCGCATGTGTGGCGAGAGCGTCCACACTGACAAGCCGAGCCGCAGGACCGTCTGAGTCATGGCTCAAAGACAGCAGCAGTAAAAAAAAAGAAAAAGAAAAAAGGGAACCAAAAAAAAAGGCCGAGTGGAGCAGCCATCTGGCGGCGGAGCGTCTTTAATGGAGTGTAGATACCGGTCTGTGGTGGTCTCTGGTGACAGGACTCGCCTGTTCTTTACTGGGCTTAGCTCTGACTGTAAAACCGAAGGTGGATATTCCCCCTTCCCGAGAGCCTTTGAAGAGGAACCAAAGGCCGAGCCTGTCGTGGAGATTATCCTGTTAAGCTTGGAGCCGCCTCGCCCACCCAGGACGGCCGCAGACTGTACGGAGCTGTCAGTATCACTGGCAACCGCCGGTCCGTGCTGGCCTTTGGGACTGGGGGTGGGGGTAGGGGGGGGGGGACATCCACGCTGCGTGTGCTCACACGGCAGCACTCCGCCAGCTCCAGCGGCTCCGACTTTATTCAGGTATCGTGTCACAAAGGGTGTTTTCACGATGAAAAGTCACAGAGCTGGCTGAGCAGATCACAAGTGACTTCAAGGGACAATGTTTTGAGCTGAGTTCAGTCGAGAAGCGCCACTGAAACTAACCACGTTTCCGCTTGTTTACTTCCTCGTCCTCTTCCTGTTGAGCGAGCGCCTCCCCGGGTCCTCGTGTAGAGTCTCCATAGAAACGCGGCTTGGTCCAGCGGGACAGGAGTCAGAGTGAAGGAGAACCATACGATGGAGACAGCTCCGTCCCAGCACTCTCCTCTGCACTGATCGGTGTGAGAGAACGTCGGATCCTTCACCTCTCATTGATGTGCCAAAACACTGCAGTGAAGACAAAAGCTGTCAAACGCAACTGAAACACAGTTCAAGCTGATCCCGCGAACTGTCATTTCTTGTGGCTTTCTGGGAAATGTGCAAATTTTGATTTTGATGAGCTGCGAGCACATGAAACCAGATAATTTACGGGGGTCTCGGACCTCCTGGGGGTTTCAGGGCTCGCCACTTTTGGCACAGACAGTAAACGTCGGTTTCAGATTCAGGTTTGATTTATCTTCTTCAGTGATTATTCCATTTGAGGGTCACAGAGAGCCGATCCCAGTGGACACTGGGTGAAGCCTAGTTACCTCCTGGACAGTCACACAACCACCAACATAGAGAATTTACAGCGTTCCACCGTTTCACAGGAAGACCCCCGCATGGGTTTGAGGCAAGAGGGCTAACCACCACACCATCACATGCTGCCGTGGAAAACCATCCCGGTCAAGACAAAGGTCGCGACCTTTCGGACATCGGCAGTAAGAGGACCGTCAATACCCACAGTGCCTTGCAATTTGTCCCCGCGTGTCCCACAGACAGATTGAGGCCACTGTCGTGCTGCGCTGCTGGTATGATCGGCAAAAGTGCGTGAACACATCGAACAGGATCGGGCGCGCCACTTTGACTTCTGGCCATTAAGATGAGTGATGCCGGTCTATAGAAGAGCGGAGCATGTGTGAGAGGACGCAGGTTGGCAGCAGCATGCAAGTTGACAAGACGAGAATGTGTCCATCTTGCCGCTCGTCTCGCGGAAATTTAAGACGTGTGGAAATGTCCCGAGCGGGGGAATGCGGATGATAAAATGTCCGTGACAGTTTTATTGTGATCCGGGAGCATCCTTAGCCAAGACATCAGTCAGCCCCGACTCGACAGGCCCTCGCAGCTGCTGTTATTTAGACGACAATTCACGACCACCGCACCGTCGTGGAGATTTGATCCGACTGGCCGCACTGCAACGTGGTGGGGTGGGGGGGCTTAAACGAACATAAATAACTGAGTATAATGAGGGCCGTGATTTTAATACTGCCAGGCTTTAAAACTTCCACATCTGCGTGAGCGCGGCGAGCCTGAAACAACACAGCTTGGGCTGGCCAGCGACAGACGGAAGCGGCCGGTCCCACGGCGGCGGGGCCCGAGGCGTCGGGGCTGGACCGCGCCGTGTCTGGCAGGATCCTGGTGACCATGCCAGGGACTGATCCCAGGCCTCGCTGGTGTCCGTCTGTGTCCCGTTGAATGATTAACGGGACATTTGAGGCCTAATCCTAAACTATAGTCAGCTGGACAACGTTGGCACTGTTTCCAGGCTTGCGGTCGAGCCTCGGTAACACTGTTGCGGTGGGACTGAAGATGTGAGCATTGCGTCTGACGGACACACGGCACGGCGGGCGCTGTCTCGTCACCGCGTTTGACTTCACGAACAGGCGATATTCGATATTTGCACTTAACACTGGAAGGAGTTTACGCTAAGTGATTGAGTTATGCCGTGTGATTTATTGAGCCTGTTTGAAAGTGAGCTCTGTCTGGACTCCGCATTTACCATGTTCAGAAATGGCACGAACCGGCTCGGCCTTTCCTGGAGGCGCTGCCGGTGTGCTGAGACCATCAGTCCGTCTGGATGCTCACCAGTTTGAGTCTACTCAACAGTACTGGTTCCTCCCTCTGCTTAAGTCTCTCGTTCCCTGATCCCCTGTAGTGTATTTCTCTTCATCACCCAAGTGTTTGCAAACTTCCTCCACCAACACTTCCATTTGCAGTCTATTCTTGTTGGGACCACAAGAAGCACAAAGTCGAGTTATGACTGATTGGAGGGAGAAAATCCAGCCATGCACGCTGCGCTCCACGGCTGACAGACACCACAACAAAATCGGCACTTCAGTGGTTGTGCGTTTTCACTCACACCATTTGGAGCTGGCCAACTCCACATGATCTTATCAATATCTTTGCTTGCTTCAGGAAAACTTTGCAAAAAAAACCCCCAAAACAAACCACAAACCCATACAGTGAACAGTAAATTTGTCAGGGTCGCCCCTGGCAACGCCCCCTGGAACATTTCATCTGCCTCCCCACCACAGAGGGGAGCAGACCCTTCACAGCGCGCTACATGAAGTTCAGTCTGCAACGTGGGCTGCCTCACGTGGGCGACTTCATTCTTTCTGGAGCGAATTGCTGGCTTTGAAAAATGTTGACTTGAGGATGATGCTCTTCTGTCACTGTTTCACTGCCGTGGCAAATGGTTGAAGACCCAGAAACTCCACAAGGCTCGCTGTTGTTGAGATTGTGAGAAAAATCTTTTGTTGATCAAACGCGAGCGGCTCATCAAAATGGTTCATGTGAAATGCTTAGCTCCATGGCAGCATCCCACGTGTCGCAGTCACTATCCGGGCGAGCGTCAGACGCAGTGACTCGGCCCCCCTCACGACTTCATCCCGAACAAGTCGCGTTAAGAAGAGAATAGCCCGCGCATGTAAACACAGCACTGACACGATGACAGATGGCAGAGAGGCTGACAGAGCAGGAGAAACGCAATCTCCACGGCCCGAGAATAGACGCTCGGCGGCGCTAAATTAGTGTCTCCTTTCTCCACCTGACCGTCCGCACACCACACGTGTCAATCTCCTCACCCTCCGGCATCTCCTGCCCTCTGGTAACCTAAGGCCGGGGGGAGAAATAACCGGGGGCCTGAAGGTGACATATCGCCTTTCGCGTCCCCGCTGCAACGGGACAAATATGACAGGTCGACATGGATTCGTCCGGCCGGGCTGCCAATCAATCAGAAACCGAAGCCGTGGGCGAAGCTTTGGTTTCGCGTGAGAAAAAAAAAACCCCAAAGGCGGGAGGAGAGTCTCGGCCCGTGTGATGGATACAGTTGGACCGGGGCCCAAATTAGACTGATGTGTCTTGGTCTGAGAGAGCGGCCATTCGGGGGAGGGGGGGGGCGGGGGGGTGACCTCAATATGTGAAACTTTCAAGCACATGCTGTGTTACTGTCAGAAGTTTGTTACTTTCACATTGACGTGGACATCCTTCATTCTGCTCCCTGAGGCATTCTGATGAAATGTCACCTGATCAGGTGGAAGTACCAACTGCACAGGTGACACTGTCACATCACTGGTGGTAAAGACAAAACGAAGGACAGCCACGTGGTTCTGATGGACATAGTACCTTCGCACGGTGACAGCTGCACTCTACATTAAAAAAAGCATCATTTCTAAGTCGATCAAGATGGGTTTTTTTTATTGCTTTCACAGTAAAACACTCGGAAACAACTGTGTCGCTTAGTCCAGCCTGTCAGAATGATAAAGGCAGTCAGACCACATGATGTCATGTTAGATTTTATTGCAATGCACAGCTGCTTGGCATCTGATCTGGCACAGTAATGATTTTCAGCGAAGACTTGATGCGCTCGGAGTGAATGGGGGAGAGTTTGGGTTCATGGGAGCTGTGGACAAAGTTGCAAGATGCACGATGGCTGATGTGACTGCACAAAAAACTGTGATGGACAGGCGACCTGTCGAGGGTGTACTTTGCCCCAACCCAATTGGAGCTGGGAACAACTCCAGCGCTTGCCCTGTGACCTTTCAGTTGGAAGCGAGGTTAAAAAAGGTGGATTGCTAAAAGAAAAATAGAGAACAATTAAAGAATTTTTCAGAACAGATTGAATAATTTTTTAATGAGCATTGGAGTTGATACAGAACATGTTCTTTCACTGCTCAGAGATGTGCAGGAATGAGTGGTGTGTTCGGGATTGTTGGGGAGAAGCAGGAGCCATGGAGGCTTGACAGGTGAAAACAATCAAGGTTAACGATGTGGTGAAATGCTGGTCGAAAAAACCTTGATAAAGCTTCACCAAATAATTTCCTGCTCTTTTATATGATGATACTTGTATGTAGACCTGATTGAAGCAGCCTGGATTAAAGTGGCCCTATTTTACACATTTTGGATGTCCTTGTCTTCGTATGCAAGTCCACAATGACAGAAATTCATCAAGCTCCTTTTCTCAAACACCAAATTTCATTATATCTCGATCGTCTCCTTCAGCCCGAATAGACCCCCCCTTTAGAAACGAGCAGAATGAGGCTCTTCCGCATTAAGCCCCACCCCTACAAGATGCACGACACCTCTGATTGGTTAACTGCTGGTAGCAGTTGTCGGGAGCGCGCCCATACGGCCAGCGTAGAGAAGTTGTCCAATCACTGAGCCCCCGCCCTTATGACGTCAGTGAAAAACCTCCCTGAAACAGACCGTTTCTACCACCATCAAAACTGAATGGCGAGGCACGCTAGACATCTCAAACATGGGTTTATGTGAAAAGAGGGGGTGCTGCTCACTGCTTCCGGAATGAGCTTTCAATACTATTACACTGTGAATAGCTGAAAAAAGTCAAAATAGCATAATAGGGCCCCTATTTTTACTTAGAATACCTACTTGGATTAAAAAAAAACCCAACCCACAGCATTATTTTGATTTTTAAAAGTATACAATATATTTAGTTTCATTCAACATATTTAACATAATAATTTCAATGTTTTTTCATGTCCTTATAGTTTTTATCCATTCTGTTTCACTCTATTTTTTCATTGTTTTTTCTTAGTGGAAAATTCCAATGAATGACATCACAAATTTCACCCTCGTCCCCCACGAATTTTACTGACAGTGCTCACTGGATGGTTGGGATGTTAAAGAGTTGACAACCTTGGAGAATCTCCACAGGAGCCTTCTGACGTGAAACAACAGTACCCAGTTCTATTTCAATTGTCCAGCCGCCGTCGAAGGAATCGCCCTGACGTCGACCTGACCCCGTGCTCTGCTCGGATGAAGCCTCAGTTCAGGGCAACTACACCAAACTCAAATATTCGGACGGACTCCAACGGAAACACTTGGAGCTCCAGCGCAACCCGATGATAAGTGCCTCCTCTATAAAGAGCAACATGTTGATTTGTGAACATTAGCAGGATGTTCGCACCCGGCGCTCTGAGTGGCCGACGGACGTGGGGGTCGAGGCGGACGGGGGCGGCGGTGGTGGCGCCAGTGGGCTGAATGGAGCCCTCCGTGAGAGTTTGTGTGTGTGGGGGGTGGGGGGGTGGCTGCTGTGGATTATGGAAGAGCGGGTGACGGAAGCAGTGCAGAGTGCCCCATACGCTGGGGGGTGGGGGTGGGGGGGGCATTACAGAGTGATGTCTCTATCTGCTGCAAACAGTTTGTCAAGTCCAAGTTAAAAAATGTCAATGTCTCTACACACACACACACACACACACACACACACACACACACACAGCTGTCTGCACAAGTAGGCACGGAGGGCAAAGACGAATGGAGTGTGTGCATCTGATTCTCCTGCAGGTCTTTATTTACTCTCAGAGTTGATGTTCAGATGCTTCCCTCGCACACGAAGTGCGTGCCGGCCATGCCTGTCCACTGTTGCCACATGTTTGCGTGTATGTGTGTGTGTTTGTTATTTTAAAAAGCAGCAGGTGGATCGGAGCGCTTGCGTCTGCGGGCGCGTTTGCGGGCCCATCGGAGCGGCTCCCCGAGCCCCTCCGGCGTCCCCGGTCATGCAGACAGGCAGTCTGAAGGCGGCTCCCCCCCCGTGCCATGTCAGGGGCCAGCCCTCTCCCACCTGACCTTTTTAACACCTCCTGGACCCCTGCCAGCATCTGCTCCAAAGTCACTTCTTTTTTTTTCCCTTTTCTTTTTAACAGTGCATCAGCATGACCCACTGAGCAAGTGGCAGCAGTAATGTGGACGGTGTCATCTGTCAACTTCCTCCCATGTGTCTTTATCATGCTCACAGTGTCAGGACCTCAACACATTCATTTACAGTGCCGCAGCAAAAAATTCGGCCACAGCAGAAAATGTAACCATCTAATTGTTCTCGGTGGAAGTTTCTTGGCTGACCTGAGTTCCTGTCGGATCTGTTTACACAGCCAGTTGTTTCACAGCATTATTTCTAAGGGCTGAACGTTTACAGGATGTTCCTATAAAAACTCTTTCTTCAACCAAAAGGATCAATTTTTGAAATGTGCATACAACATTTCTCAATTGTACAGGTGGCCTTTAGATTCCACAGTCTCCAGACTCTCCCTCACCAATCGCGTTCGACCAGTCAAACGAAGCCTTGCAGTCATGTGACCGTAAACGAATTGACTTCAATCACTCCTCCTACAACTCAAGCCAGAACATCTCCCTTTACGTTTTCGTGTGTGCAGTTTGGCTACGAGGGTGCACGCATGACGGAGGACATCTGCTGGGTTGGTTTGCTGGGTTTTTATTATGAACATGCAACATTTGCTCTGTGAACTGACTGGCAGTGAATTCACCCTTCACATGACTGGCTGTGGCTTCGAGTGCACAAGGGCCTATAAACCTTTAAAAAGACAGAGGGAGTAAAAAGGCAAAGGCGTGTGCGCGCCCTGCACTCTCGGTACAGGCAGCATCTGTGGGGTCCGAGCGGGCTGAAAGGCTGTAGCCCTCAGTATGTTTCATTAGATGTTTTAGGTGTGCATCAGGAAAGTAGTCAATTCAGTTCATTCGGTTGGACGGGCAGTGTTGCTGCACAGCTGCTTTCAGGTCTTTCCAAAGATGTTCAATCAGGTTCAGGTCTAGGCTCTGGCCGGGCTACTCAGGGACATTCAGAGACTTGGCCTGAAGCCACTCCTTAGTCTCACTCGCCATGTGCTCTGGGTCATTCTCCTGCTTGAAGATGAAGCGTCGCCCCAGTCTAAGGTCCAGAGCACTCTGGAGCAGGTTTTCATCCAGGATCACTTCACCTGCATTCTTTTTCCCCCCTCAATCCTGACAAGTCTCCCAGTTCCTGCCACTGGGAAACATCCCCCACAGCATGATGCTGCCACCAGGCCAGGTGGTGAGCGTGCCTGGTTTCCTCCTGACTTGACGCTTGGCATTCAGGCCAAAGAGTTCAATCCTGGTTTCATCAGGGCAGAGAATTTGGTTTGGATGTGTGAGTCCTTCAGGTGCCTTCTTGCAAACTCCAGCGAGCTGTCATGTACCTTTTACTGAGGAGGGGCTCTCTCTCATCAATGCCTGACTGGTGGAGTGCTGCAGAGACGGGTGCTCTCATCTCCACAGAGGAACACTGGAGCTCTGTCAGAATGATCATCAGGTCATCGGTCACCTTCCTGACCAAAGCCCTTCTCCCCTGCTTGCCCATTTTAGCTGGGCGCGCATGCGTGCGTGCCTGCGTGTGTGTGTGTGTGTGTGTGTGTGTGTGTGTGTGTGTGTGTGTGTGTGTGTGTGTGTGTGAGACATGTTCTCTGTGGCTGCAGTGTTGCAGGAGGAGGACAGTATGTGTCTGAGCGGCTGCAGGTCTTGTTAGCACGGCGAGCAGCAGACTGGGACAGTGTTTGTGCAGGTGGAAGCCCCCTGCAGTCAGAGTGCACATAAATCTGCCAAGGGAAGGAGCCCATGTGTAACCTGCACCTCTGCCACGGCGTGCACGTTTAACTGCCACCCAGCGGCACCGCCACTGATTCCCACCGCCTGTGTCGGCGGTCAGCCGCTTCAACGAGACCCAGATTAACCAGGGACCTTTCTCACGAGTTACTTCATCAGCGGCGGTTCGTTCAGTAAAATGAAGTGAAGGCCTCAGCAAATCATCGACCAAAGAGTGTGTTTTGTGGTCAGTACTCAAAGACGCAGTGCAAACACAGAGAGACAATCACACACAATCACTTTTAAGGACTGATTTCACAATCTTCTTTATTCTTTGTTGTGATTGGACAAAACAGACGTTAGAGGGCAGTCGCCTTATTTTTGGCCCTATAATCCAGTTTTCTTGAAGTTGGTCTCCTATTGAAACGCATCACTACAGTTTTTGTTTTCGAATGAGCAGGCAGTGCAATCACCGGTAGAACCTTGCGTTGAGGTTTCTTTAGTTGCGAGCACTTCAGGGGGGGATTTCTCACAGAGGTGAGCGGTGTGTTTTTAAGTCGATTAAGGCTCTCGGCAGAGCCTTTCCAGATGTGAGGCAAGCTGTGTCGAGGTGCACCAAAACATGTGATGCGTAAAAGAAAGACAGAAGATGGGGGAGGTGACAGGAGTGAGGGCTGAGAATGAAGGGGGGGAGGGGGGGAGGCTGTCTTACACCTTGTTCCCAGCTGTGTGGACTGGCATGATATCCTCTACGGCCAGAAATAAGGACAACGATTCCTTCATTATTCATTATGATAAAGACATGTTCTTCATATGTTCAGATGATACCTCAGCGGGCCACGTCCGATGCCCTCCTCAGTTGACGTCGCTTGGCCTGAAACGCGAGCGCTTCCTTCCAGTGGGCGTGGCTCCTCATGTCCAAATGGAACGCCACACTGTCATGAAACAACTGTGAATTTTACAGTAATTAACTGGCAGCAATTGACAAGCAAGTTATTGTAAAAAATAATCACAGTGATTAACTGACAACATTTTACAAATTCAGTTATTGTTAAAAAAAATAAGGTCTTGCAGCTGTTGAAGTGAACACACCAATCACATATGTATTTGGACTTTGAGAGGAAGTCAGAGTACCCAGAGAGACCCCACGCATGCACATGTAACATGTAAACTCCACAAAGAAAGGTCCTCACCTGGACATGATGCTAGGACGTATTTACTGGGAGGGGAGAGACTACCCGGCATGCCACGACGCAGCTAACTTGGGGCTAAACTTTCACAACATCTCCTTTAATGTTTGGCTGAGACAAAGAAGCCATTTCTGACCCTTGCTGTTATTTCCTAAAGTACACAATACGTCACAGGAATGAAACAGAATTTCTAAAGTACGATTCAGGTTCCAGTTGTCCCCAGAGGAGATGATACAATGTGCTACTTTGAATTTTTATAATACCATCCTGCCTACTGTCATTTCCTAATCATGCATGTTATTGTAAATCTTGATATATCAGCCTACTGTACATTTCTACAATACCCTACTGGTTGATTTCCCAGAAAACATGATAGTACTTTGAAATTTTTAGTAGTTGCTTTAAGTGTCCACAGTACATTATTGTGAATTTTTGCATCACTATACTGGTTGAAGTTTCTACTGTACACAATATGTAACCAAGAATTTCTGCAGTACTGCAATGGTTCCTGTGAACTTTTACAGTACTGTGCAGGTTTTTGTCATTTACTACAGTAAATAATAAGTCACTGTAAATTCAAATACATTATTGTGAATTTTTACAGTACTGTACTAGCTACTACCATTTCCGACCATACACAATGTGTTACTGCAAATTTAAATCATTTATTGTGAATTCCAGCAGTACTGTTGTAGTTGTGATATTTCACATGACTGTACTTGTTGCTTTGGTTCTTACGGTCATGATAATATTA
>JASSRZ010000007.1:17662659-17677716 GCA_032164315.1 Malacoctenus gilli
ATAAATTATTCAAATCGAAGAAAACTATTTAAGCTCACAGTGACGTGCAGCGCGTGTAAATAAGAAATAGGGCGACAAAAAAAAAATTATTTCCTCCGTTTGTTCTGCTTCTGATCTCGCGCGGTCCAATTTTTTTAAAGTACCAGAATTAATGTGGTGAAAGTGTTCAGGAAAAAACAAACACAAAAATAATCTACAATCAGATATTGATCAAACCTATTAAACCATTCAGTAAATAGTCTATTATCCATTTATAAATTACCCAAACCGAGATTAAATGTATAACTACAAACTAAAATATCAAACGAAATCAAAATGATCAATCATAAATAATACAAACGTTCGAGGCAAATCAAGGGAGCACATCGAACAAACAGAGCAGCTCCGATGAATTAAGTTGCTTAAAGAAATTCCCGATGGAGCGTGAACGCGCCGCGGTAGATTCTGGTCCGCGGCGTGACACTGCTGTACATCCACGCTGTGCGGCACGAGGACGCCTCAACATGAATGGAGAGCGGTTGTTTCCTGGGGTAAAGGTGCCGTGAACGCACCCTCAGGTGGACAAATGGAGGGGGAGAAGGGAGCCGCGGTGACACATTCCGGTCAGCACCATCGGAGAGGAGCGGCGAGCTCCTCGACGAGGGGAGAGTGCAGGCATGGACGCACGAGGCGGGTTCGAGTCCCGGCAGGACTCTGCAATTCATGGCGCTGACATACTCGCGATTTGCCTTTCCCAAGCTCCACAAAACTTTTCCAAGAGCTCAGTGTGATTAAACTAACTTTTAATAAATCAACATTCAAAGAATGCCAAATGCTCAGTTTTAATTTCATGAGGGAATCCAGTCAGACTCCTGTAGCCTCCAAAATATAAATAAAATTAAACAAATGTTAGCATTTCAGGGATTTATTTACTTTTTCCTCACAGAAGAATAAAGTGATTGTTCTTCTCTGCTGGTGGCTGCTGCAGAGCCGCAGCTCTAAGTGGAGCTCCACATTAGCAGAGTGGGCTGTAATCTAAGCCGGGATGGACAACATGGCCCAGGTCGAAGGCCATGCTACCACTCTGACCAGTCTGAGCGCCATAAATAAAAGTGACCCCCTCGAGTCACGAAAAAAGAGAAAGAAATGCTTCCTAAAAATAACAGAACACCCCTCCCCCCTCGCGCTTTATCTTCCTCTCCCACTTATGCAAAAAGCCTCTCAGGTCTTCCAGGTAGAGAGTGTTTGAGTCCAAAAGCGGCGAGGAGGCAGCCTGAAGAGTGGCGGCCTTTAATAAGGCGCTGGAGGTGCTTTATTTCGGGGGGGGGGGGGGGGGCTGAAAGCCAGGGGAGTGAGCTGCGTCCCTTCAATTATTCAGAGCTGCTCGAGCACGCTTGTGTTGGCGCACATGTGGAGCAGCGTGGACGTCCTCCAGCCAGACACACCGATGGAGGTGAGCGTGGAACAGAGGCCCCGAATACATGTGAAGCACAACGCGCAGGAAAAAGAGCTTCGGAGCGGTGATACCTTGAAGACCACTGACACGAGTCTCATTTGGCTTTACTGTTAAGAGATGAGGTGCAATATAAGAACACCACAGGGAGGATGAAGTTGATTCAACTTCCAGATTTCCAATGCTGCAGCTCACCTTTAAGCTGGTTCTTTAAATACTGCAGACATGACTGGACTCAAAAGCATGAGCCTCATTGCAGGCATGCTCGCACAGTCACAGCAAACGCTGTGGGTCCTTATGGACTCGTCCCCCCTTCAGATAACCGTGCTCCTATGCCTCTGCGCCTCCACAGTGTTGGGAGTGTTTTCTAACCGCTGAGAAGGGGCAAATTTGCTGCAGATGTGATCGTGATCACATAAAACACCCTGGAACCTGGCACCTTCCAATGCTGGCTGTCTCCTCCACACCATCACGCAGGAACAAAGCACGTCTGAGCGCGCTGCCCGCACTCCCTTTGTGTTGCACCTTCCCCGTTACACCACAGCCTGCTTTACTGTTACAAGGAGCTCCATATGCTGGGGGGATCAGACGCGCAGGCCTTGCTAATATCCGCGGCTCTGCAGCAGTCACGCAGAATGGAGCCTCATCACTGGCTAATCTGCTGCCAGGGGCCTGCTGGGGGCCCAGAGAGAGACCACATCAGCGCAGGTTGCAGGAGCACACAGCGATACGCGAGGAGGAAAGCCGCGCCGCCGCCGCTGCTGCTGAGACCTATACACTCACAGATCATTGTTTCTGATGTGATTTGTACAGCTCCAAAAAAAATATGGTCAGGACATGATTTTGTTCATCTTTACCTTTAATCACTATCTCAGAGCCATCCTCTCATTTCTATGGAGACATGATGTCAATTTCAAATGACACATTCTGGGCTAATTTCTGTTCATAAATTGCAAGCTTGAATTGATTAAAAATAAGAGAGAAAAGGGAAAATTTTCTCTCTCCCTCCCTCGGGTCTCCTGATATAAATGTGTATGTATAAATATATATATACACACATATAACATATACGAATACAAAAACTATATTCCTTTCTACAATGAATTCATCAGATTATATACCTTGTATTAAAATATGATTCGAAAAATTTCGAACTACAAAAATAATTTTTATATTATTATATATTCAATATCTAATGTAATGATCTACTTTATTTTTACTTAGCCAAATTAAATTGGTATTTTCTAAAATGAAAAAACTGAAATTTTACAGACAATGAAAAAAACAGATTTTCCGGAATCATTAATAAAAAAAAATATAACACGACAAATAACTGTAATTTATTTTCAGCCGAAGACCGCGAAACGCCTTCACTTCCCAGCACTGAGATGAGCCGCGGCGCAGCGAGAAGGCCTTCTTTTATGACTACTTCTTAAGTCTTTTATTATTACGTGCTTTTGCGGGCCAACTAACAGGAAGCCGACCTGCTGCCCACCACGTACACCTTGTCGACCCCTGTCCTCTCTGACAGGGCCCGGTCTACGTGCTGTCGTCTTCACGCTCGGAGCTGCCTTACCTTCAGGGAACACCACCCTCATCTTCAGGTAGCTGGTGGTCAACCGGATGATGGACGCCTTGTCCAGCTGGGACGTGATGGCGGAGGGGAGCGGCAGCAGCTTGGCCAGTTCATAAAATTCACTATTCTCCTTTTCCCGCCGAGTCCGGGCCGCGTTTTTGGACTTCTCCTTCATGTTTGCCTCGGTGTCACGGGGAGCACCGCGGGGCCGCCCGGGCTCTGCGCGCTGTGACTCAGGGGGGCGGCGCTCACGCGGCGTCCAGGTGTCTCATAGCGCCTCGGACGAAGCCGTCTCCAAACCCACCCAGAGACCTCTTTCCGTGTCTCTGTGTCCTCCGGCTCGGCCTCAAAAACACCCGCGGCTGCTGGAGCCCGAAGCCCTCCACATATTCCCAGGTGTTTCCTGTGATGAACGAGGACGCGGCTAATTCCTGGTTTCAAAAAGCGGCGCTCTGAGCAGAGCCAGCCGGCCCACGGCGGCGCGCTCTCACCGCGCACGCGGGTCCATCGTTACCGCTGTGACAAAGCGTCGCAGACACAGCAGGCCCTGCGGGACGAAACAGTAAAAAAAAAAACAAACACGCCTTATTTTTCCTGCACATCTGTGGGAAGCAGCGTTCAACACGGTCACCAGCCAGCCGTCAACTAATGTCACCTGGTAAAGTCGTTTCACAGAGAAGAATAATTCCGCTTTAACTTGAGGCTTCCTTCGCTCACCTGAACGTGGACACGGCCGCCAGTTCCTGAGTGCGGTGCTCGCTGGTTTCCACGTTGTCCACACAGAATGTCCTCAAAGCCTCCCGGCGCCCGCAGGTCTTCATTCTCTGTGCTTCCTCTAGACAGCGGCGCATCCACAGCCTTCCTCCACGCTGCAGGATGCAAGGCCCGCCTAATGCGAACAACTCAACACCCATTGGATGATTAGCCATGCAGCTGCACGCCCATTGGCCAGTCTTGAAAGGACGCTGTCCTGAAGGAACGGTGATTGGCTGTAAGCAAAGTTCACCTCTGGCCCACGGTGGATCGAAAAATCCGAACCTCTTCCAGTGAACAGCGTCGCGCGGAATTTATTTCTATATATATATATTTTACAAAAACACGAATAAAAGGAACTGAAAGTTGTTTAGTCCAGCAAATAATGGTCTGGGACGCAAAGTTTTAAAATGATTCACTTGGGATATTTAAAAAAACAAAAACTTTTGTTTTACTTGTTAAACAACTTGGTCTACAACAGCCAGTGAGTTGCTTAAAACCAGCTCAAATGATGCTACAGCCATATATTTTTTTGTTGTTGTTATTATGTTTGTTGTTTAATAGTTTTTCCTGGTCGTGCCGTGATGTCTGCCTCTGAGGAAGAGCCAGACTCATGGTATCATTTGACCCACATTCGTCAGGAGGAAGAAGGGCGCGCAGAGGCACAGGCCTTCAGTCTGTGCACAGAAAACACGCACACAACCTCCTGTGGGCCCGAAAGGCTGGTTCAGACGCCTCTGGCCTCTGTTGAGTCTCCGCGGACTCAATTTGTCGGGCTCCGGTGAATTCGTACACGCGCCATAGAAATTCCTAGAACCTGGAAGAAATGTGGCTTAACGGTTGAAAACAGAGAGAGAGAAACAGGAGTGACATATTTAAACGGGCTACATTTAAATTTATACAAACGGAAAATGTAGAAATATTTTGAAAATATATGCACACAGTTACACACGGTAAGTACACACTCTGTTCTCTGTTGATTGAGAGCGCAAGAGTGACAGTATGTCTAAATACAGAAATGCATGTTGTCCACTTATATTATCACACACACACACACACACACACACACACACACACACACACACACACACACACACACACACACACTTATGTCGCTATGACGTCTTTCAATTAATATTGTCTTCGCAAGGCAAGCCTCATCTTAGTAAAATAGCAAGACTGTATGAATCAGTGTAACATTTAACTTCATGTAGTTTTGTGATTTTTTTTTTTGCTGTGCCGGCCTCAGTCACATTTGATCATACAAATGACGATATATGCTGTCCATGCTGTATGTAGGCCATGAATGTATGGATGTTTAGGCTGTTAATCCACAGTTCATAGCGGGAACGAGTCCCGACCAACCAAAAGCGACAATGACTCTTAGAACCCTATTTAAGCATTATCAGCACTGCATCAGCACCACATTAAGCTCATATTTACCAGCTCAGAGGACCATAATCAAATTGAGACCCCCCCTCCCTCCCAAAAAAAACAAACCGACGCCCCCCCAGCTCCCCGCCGGAGCTGCTCTTTCTTGAAGGCGGGTGATTGGAGCGTTTGTGACGGGAGCCGCTTCTTCTTCTCCTCAGCCGCATTATCAGGAGCATTCAACGACCCTCGCGCTGCTCTGGCTGCTGGCCTTCACCCACCCCTCCCTTTATCCCCCCCCCCTCCCTCGGCAGCCAGTGCGGCCCGCTCAGTAACAGGATCCATCCTGCGGCGAGGAAAACCATGTGGGATGCTGGAGGCGCACGGAGCCGTCGACGGAGCCGTAATCTCCGCCTCAACCGGGACGGTGCCGGCACTGAGGCTGGAAAACATGACGGGCGGAATCCTCCGGCTGCTCGGAACCTCGCCCCGTCAGAACGGTACCAACGAAATGCCTCCAGGGGCGCTCTCAGGTCCGGGCACTGTAGAAGACCCCCCCCCCCCCCATCAGCAGGGCCACAGCTTACTGCTTAGAGGGCTTTGGGGGGGTTGGAAAGGAGACACCCACACTGCAAAAAAAGGGACTAAAAGCAAGCTAAAAACACTAAATGTTCGGAAAAAGGTTCTCAAAAAGAGTGAATTTATCCGTTGATGCAGCAAGATTATTTCACTTTCCAAGATTTCTTGTGTTCAGATTGTTAAATCTAGAAATAAGCAGGTCTTAAAACTTCAGATAAGAAATTAGCTCTTAAAACAAGATCAATTTTCCAGCACTTGTAAATCTAAGTTGTTTATTTATTTTTTTAAATTTATCTTGGTAAGAACCAAATGATGATGATTCACAGTGCACATATTTGGGCTGCCATGCTGGTTTGCCTTGTGGTATTTTTTAATTCTTTTCTCGAGAAAATACCAGAACAAGAATGAGAAACTCTTGATACAGGCTGCATTTTATTACAGTTGTAAATGTGTTTGTGTTCATGTTTACTCAGACAACGTGAGCTTCAGGCTCAGTCATCCAGAGGACAGCAGGACAACTCCATTCTTTTCTCCATAAATGAAATGTTGAAGATGTGAATCGCTGGCTCCAAGTTTGCATCGCCGAATGTTCATTCAAAAAGTAATTGGTTAAAGATTGAGACATGCCCATTGACTTCTCACAGAGGGAGTTTTATGATGGGGGCCAGTTTAAGTTCACACTTTCTATTCTTTTTGCTGTTACATTTTCAAGTGAACAGTAAAATACGTTTTTAATCAGATAATAGCGCCAAGCTGATTAAGCTGATAATTAGATTGACATGTTGAGATTTCACATCGACATGCCAACATCTGAGACCCCTACCGTGAATTTGTTTCACTCTTTTTCTCTCTCTCCATCTGCACATGTGTTCAAAGGTTGTGAATATGACACACAGCATTAGATAATCACTGAAAGATCAAATGAAGAAGAGTCACAGCATGGAGTTGTCCTTTATTCACCCCATTGGGGACATTCCTTCTCTGTGTTTGACCCGCCCTGTTTGTAGGCAACCACATCGTAGGAGCAGGGGCCTGTCACGGTACAGTGTCCAGACAGCAGTGCGGAGCCTCTGGCCTTGCTCAAGGGCTCAGAGTGGGAGCTCGGAGTCACTCTCACAATCACTCGTCAGTGTGAGTAACCTGGCAACCCGCTTGTGGGCAGAGCAGACCAGTGGGCCGCCACTGCCTCAGTGGTTGCACATAAACACACTTAAGAAACATTCTGGAACTGGATATAAAGCAGGAATTTATTAACTGCAAGTGTTTTATAATTGAATAAAAAAGTAATTTTATTCTATTCAGTGTTTGAGTAATCTGATTACACCCCCCCCCAAGCTCATGTAAATGAGCTCCAGTTATGTGCTTGTTGTTCATACAGCTGAGATGCAACAGCATCACACCTCACAGCCACTGTCAACACGTCCACTCAGGCTAATGATCAGGGTTTTTTTGGGGGGAGACCGCCTCACGGGAGCGCTACAGAGCAGTCAGTCAGAGGCTTTGTCCACTCTTTGTCAATATACCAGATTTTTAAAAATGTTTTTGTCTGTGTGGGTGCTTTTTTGAAATATTTGGCTTCGCTACAATGTCATGTCATGGAACTCGCTGGTAATATCCCTTTAGACTGATCCCTAAAGGAGCCAATGGAATGACGCTGCTTCCAACCAGAAACAGAGAAGCAGCTGAACAACACGGTTACAGAATGCACTTCAAAATGAGTGCAAATAGAGGGTGTCATTGGGTACCCCAGCCTGGGTAGGCGCTGTCACCCTCCAGTGAGGGGACCAGGATCCTGAGGGGGAGCTTAGGTGGTCGGCAGGTTGGTGCAGCGGGGCTGGGATGGTGGCAGCAGGTCCTCAGCGGTCCACAGGTCAGTGGGAGGAACGGCACGCTGAGTACTGTCCGAGTACTCAGCGTGGCAGCAGCCACCACTGCTGTGTGACTCCACCCCCTCCCACCTTCACGCACTTTCAAAACAAAAGCACGGCGCAGTTTCACATGTAAAGAAACGAAAGTTTCTCCTGCTCTCATCTTTCTTTTTCGACAGAGATTTACTCTTTTATGACACTTGTTGTAAGACATTTGGAGAAAAAGTCAAACTGAGATTTCAAGCACCCACCCAAAAACTAAAACGCTTCACACGATTTGGAAAAAAATGTGTGAAAGACAAGAACAAGAAAAGACAAAAGCAGGCTCAGAGCATTAATGTAGCACTGCGTTTTATTTAGGAGAAAGCAAACTTGTGTACAACCAGCCTGGATGCAGCTCATCACAGCTGTGTGCCAACACAAACAGACCCCGCTTTGAATTACATTTGGCAACTGAAGCTGGAACTCCTCAAAAGGACAAAACTAATGTGTGTGTCCGTGCAGCATGTGGAGCGGAACATCTGGAAGGTAACCTTGACGGAGGCCCCAGCATCAGTACCAGTAGCATCAGTGATGCTGCAGCAGGGACTCTGCGCCCTCCCACAGATTCAGCTCGACAGCTTCAGCCTGCCGTTGTCGGCTAGGCAACGAAACACTGAGACATCATGAAAGAAGCACAAGTAATCAATCAAGGTGATGAAGAACCCTTCACACAGACCCACCTAAGAAGAAAAAACCCCATGAAAATCCCCAAAAATTCATGTTTGGTGAATTTTTACAGTTTGACTAAGTTAAAATCCTCCACGGCAAAAAAGTCAGCACTTTCAAAAGACACAACTGCGCAAATGAAGAAGGCAGAGTTGTGTCCAGTTGTAAGGACAAGATGAGAAAAAGAGGGAGCAGCATGTGGATGCTAGGGCAGTGTGCACCCCCCCCCACCCCCCAGCAGGGCCAGACCCCCAGAGGAGAACAGCTGCATTGAAAACGGCTGAGATGTGAAGAAAAACAACTCCTTGGCTCTGTTAACTGATTGTGAGTGTTTTTATTTGTGGAGTTAGGCGTAAATTTCCTCTCAATATTCTCATCAGACCAGGAGACACTGCAGCGCGGCCTCAGGGTGGTCTCACAGCAGCTACCTGGGCGGTCCTCAGCCAAGAGCCAGCGCGCTCACCGAGTCCGACACCTCGGTGTTGACCTGGGCGGCGATGCTGGCCGGCGTGACGTTTAGGTGGATGTCGTACTGCTGGTCCAGGCCCAGGTAGCTGTCGCTCATCAGGTACAGAGTGTAGATGCACCTGCACGGAAACAGAACGACAGAGCTTCAGCGGCGAAAAGAGCACACAGAGGCGTCTGCAGCACAGTGAACTGTACCACACTGCGGTCATGAACAAGATCTTAGGCTTTGAGTGGCCAACAAAGGTTCTATCGCTGGGAGGAGCTTGGAGTAGAGCCGCTGCTCCTGCTTATCTGAACGCTTGGGCTTCCGATGCCTGCAGCCAAGGCTTCCTGTGTGTGTGTTCGTGTGAGAGAGAGAGAGAGAGAGAGACAGAGAGAGAGAGAATGGTAGAGTTGGTGTATTGGTGTGGCTCCAAACCCAGCTTACTTTCCGGTCTTTTCTGGCGTGAAGAAGGCGATGGAGGCGGCGGTGCGGTTGCGGACGTATCCCAGCCGCTTGACAGCCAGCAGCTCCCTGCGGTCCACCTCCCCCACGATGAGGAACCAGCCTTCGTCCTTCACCTTGGGGAAGCGGGGGGCCTGGGCCTTGCTGTCCTGCTTCCTCTGGAATTGAACGCAGACGGCTCAGGCGCGCAGCGTCACTACCAGTGAGTAAAATGCCACGCAACGCGACACGCGATTGTACGGACTCACACTGGTCTGGAGTCAAAGCTACAGATCCCAGAACAGCTTCACTCGTGATGTTCGTCGCACAGTATTTTATCAGAGCAACGCAAACACACTCGAGCGCTCAGTGCGGAGCTTCCGTCTACTGCGGTTTCCAATGGAGACGATAAACAAACACATGTCATTGAGTCTCCACTTAAACCGGCCTGCAGAGAGCTGAACCTCTCACCTGGTGAAGCAAACGACAGGCCAGCTGTAAAAGTTCGAAGCGCTAAAATGAAACCGCGCTGGCAGAGCGACTTCGGAAACGAGACAATGAGTATATGAATCAAGAGATGAGCGATGGTGTGGCTGGTTGTTGCCCCTGGACATACTGACCCTCTGCTGGCCCTGGTTGACGCGCCGCAGCGACACCTGCAGGACGTACTCCTGGTCGGCGTGGACGTCCAGCCAGCTGCTGTCCTCCCGCAGGCTGGCCCCGGCTGCGGGCAGGGGGCGCTCCGTTTGCTCCTGGCACTCCTCCCACCAGCCCTTCACGCTCATCTCCACCTCCAGCACCGGCAGGTGGCTCAGGAAGGACCAGGCCTGCGGGGGGGGGGGGCATATTCTTTCATAGTGTGTCGTGATGATCACAGGTGCACATAGGAGTGAATTCATGTGCCACCTCTATTATCCTTCTTCCACTGACATCTGCACACTGTATGATAATGACGCAAAGGCTACTCAAACACTTCAACACACAACTGGATCTTCCATCTGAACGCATCTTCTGCGTGTGGGACGTCTTCAAGCTGCACGCGTACGACTGAGTGCGCCAGAAGCTGTTTTCAACCGTAAAAGTCGTTCCTCCAGAGAAACTGTCACCAGCTTCGACAGTTCCTTCTACGGGAGGAGATGAAACGATGAGATAAAGAGTGAGACCGGGGTGGAGGAGGATGTGAGTGTTTATGACGGCATACTGGAGGTGAGAAGGAGGAAGAGGAGAAGGAGGAGGAGGAGGAGGAGGACAGAAGCCTCTCTGATTCACCCGGCGAAAGCTATTTAAGTGAGGATTACTCTCCCTGAGCCAGTCAGACAGGAACGCTGCTGCACATCTAATTATTTAATTAGAGGGGCTGCCACACGGCGGGGGTGGGGGAGTTAGGGTAGGGGGAGTGGGAGGGGCGCTGATTGGGTGAAGCCACGGGGCCTGTCGCCGTGCCCGGACACTCTCATTACTGCTGCAATTAGCACTTGAATTGGAGCTGTAAACCTGCTCCGCGGAGCTGTAATTGGGGATCCAGGAGGTCTCCGGGACCTCGGAGGCAAGCCTCTCGCCACTGATAATGGCGCCTGAGAGGATGTGTGGAGTGTGTGTGTAGAGAGTGTGTAGCGTGCGCGGTTTGTGAACGATCCATAGAAATCGAAAGAGGCTCCACTCATTAAAGATCACTTCTTAAATTCTACTTTCCTTGAATGCGGGCTGGGATCCCCCCCCCCCACTCCCTTCAATTTTATTCTTTAACAAATCAGCATCGACGATGGATTGTGCGCGTCAGCCCTGCGATGTTCTTTTGGAGCAATTGCGCGCTTACCTGAGCGATCTGGCCTGACTGGAAATCTTGGCCGAGCAGAGCGGCGAGACCGCTTTCCCGGCCGCCGCAGGCCGCCATCAGCTCCGGCAGCCCATCGATTGGCCCGCTGAAGCCTCCTGCTTCGCTCTTCCCCTTCCTGTGGGTCCCTCTTCTGAGGAAGGACGGGGGGGACAAGAGGGAAGAAGAGGGACAGTGACGGCGTCATGTGACGGCACTGAAACGAACCCACACTTGTCCACCTTTCTTTGGACTAGCGTCAGAGCGTCCGGTCCAAGCGCAGACACTTGGAACATGCAAACTAATTCCATAAAACTGCTGCATTTCAATTCTGGACCAATCAGATGTTTTTAGACTGCTGAGCTGCACCACTTAAAACCCCTCGGACCTTACAAACTTTCGATGGTCTATCCGGGACACCAGTATGTCTGAGGGGTCAGGAACATGTGACTTCAGTTTTGTTTGCACATGTGGAGTTAGATCAAAGTTGTGACGAATTGGTGAGACGATGGAAACGCGCTCGCTGCTGATGAACCGTTTAGTCCTGATCGCTGTGGTGCGGCCGGGCCTCTTTGCATTGTAAGCCGGCAGTACTATGGGCCACATGGAGAAAGGTTCATCACGGTGTAATGAAACATGACGCGGAGGGGTGGTTTACACACACACACACTGATGCAGGTCACCTGAACAGATGGAGGTCCCGCTGTTCGACGTGCGGGAGCGTCAGCAGGGAGGAGTCGTGCAGCCAGCGGCCCTGCACGATCATCTGCACCAGGTTGCAGATGCTGATGGAGGCGACCAGCCAGCCTTCGTTGGCAGCTACGTCCAGCATCGCCTGGGGACAGACAGCAGAGGCAGAGCCGTGGATTGGCGAGGCTCCCTAAATGGCTGGTCTGGACAGGTCAGTCTCTGAGGACGGACTGTGTCCTTTGGTATCTCCCAGGTTGCTGTCCATTGATCTCTAGCTCTCTTCACAGACTCTGGGTTAGGTTTCGTTGAATGGAAAAAGTCAATTCTGTCCGCCCCTTCTTGCCGGCCCTTCAGTTGCACTTCCTGCTCGACTCCCCCCCCCCCCCCTCACCCCTCAGCCAGTCCGAGTCACAACGTGGCTGATCTCCAACAAACGTTGTTAATCTAAAAGTCATTTCCCGAGAGTTTGCGTGGGGGTGAAAAGCCCGGCGGGTTCACAGGGGAGGCCGCGCGGAGGTAATTAAAATGCAAATGCTCTTCAAATTAACGGAGCGATTTACATTTCACAGTAGCAACTTGAGGAAATGAATGAGAGAGTACGGCGGGAGGGACGGCGGCGCCAGCAACAGGTCGGCTCACGAGAAGTGCAGCACGCTCCTTTACTCGCGTTACTGAGCAACTTCCCACTGACACTGATGGGATTGGCTGTGAGAGGTCCCAGCGCTCGCCATTGGACTCAATCAGGTGGGGCCTCAAACTCACACCTCAGTCATTTTTAAGGGAGGTGCAAAAAACCTTCATATAAAACGATGACGATCCATCTCAAACCTTCTGATCGCTTGTGTTTTCATCACACTGGCATGTTAACGCGAGGGCTACTTGAGTTGTGACCTTTCATTGATCTTCATAAGCCGGCGCATCGAATGGAGCACTTGCGGCATCAAGCAGATTTGTCCGCCACGCGTTGTCTCGTACGAACCTTCGCTTCTCCTCTCTCTGAACTCATCTCCAGAGAACATTCCGTGAGGTGGTCCCCCCTCCAAAAAAAAGTCTCGTTCCAGGGTGGAGGATCGAAAACAAAAGTGTCAATTAAAACATCCCTGCATGTCAGACTGTTACTTTTGCTTTATGTGTACTCATAAGTATCAATAAAATTTTACATTCGTTCAATAAAAAACACCATAAAGCCAATGAGCACCAGAACCGTCTCGGTAAACGGTAGCAGAAGGACACCAGAGATGTAACCACATCCATGAGCCGTGCAATATCACTGCCAGACTCACAGCATAGAAAATCACAAGCACATGTACGCACACGCACACGCACACACACACACACACACACAAGCACACGCACACACACACACACTCTCTCTCGCTCTCTGAGTCCTCCTGAGCTGTGGACAATAGCTTGCAGATACCCAGACATGCTCCAAACTTCAAACAGCACTTCCAGAGGAACTGAGCAAACACCCTGCAACAAAGCAGAAGTCACCTGCCAGAACCGGCTCCTGTCCTAGTTACTAGCTGCAGCGGAGGACGAGTTTTCAACCCATCCAGGTCTTCGCCGTTCCTTCCTGCAGCACCAGGAGGTGCAGTGACCACGGCAGGCCTCAGTAGCGTTGCGTTATTTATGGGACGGATCAGCAAGTTCAGCAACAAATCTCCTGCTGCTGGCGAACATTCGGCTTCCTCTCGCCCCCCCTCCCGTCCGCGGCATATGCTCTCTTTTCATGTGCAGCACATCATTCAGATCCATTAATTACACCCGATCTCCTGTGCGAGGCGGTGCCGTCACACTGCTGGGTCAGAAGCCAGCTGCTCTTTCAGGTGAAGCCACAATTTTGAGGCTTCTGACTGATAATGGAACATTTCAGGAACTCCTTCCACAGTGAAACCAACCTGCGTCCAAACCACAGACTTACGCTAATCCTAATTCAGGCACCTCCTTCACTAACTCTGATCTCAGCTGGGTGATGGTCCATCATCCTTTACATCATCGTGTTACGTTTTTAGCTACATTCATGTTCAGTATTTGCTGTTTTTTTCTTCCCACTTTTTAAAAAAAATCATTTTGTTATTCATTTCAACATTTTAAACTGCCCTCACTTATAATGTAAGTAGAATTGTAAGAAAACTAACTTAGTATTCCAATAAGCTGTGGATCACTAAATGGGAGTGCTCTTATTTTGAAACAGGAGCTTTTAGTTTGTAACTTACTTTCCCCTGGCTTACGCAATGCACCTTTTCAGGGCGAGCTGGTCACCTAACTTTAGCCTCCTTGCCTGCAGTGCTACAGACGACTCAAGGCACAGGGCCCAGGTGACTCAACGCTGCCACGCAGCAGCGCAACATGCCATTGCAAGTCCTGCCTGGACCATAGCAGGTGCTGGATGCTGACGATTGGCAGCCTTTCCCAGCCGACTCTCACCTGGCAGATCCGGATGGCGTTGTCCAACACCGTCTTGGTGTCGGTGGAGTAGTCGCTGCACGGCAGCGGGGCGCGGCTGAAGTGGGCCTGCAGGAGCAGGTGGGTTTTGGTGTGGGCGCTGTCGAACGAGTGGGGGTTGACCTGCAGGGGGAGCTGCTGAGCCAGCTGGCTGTTCAGCTGGTCCTCGTTGTGTCTGACGGGCAGCTCGGCGTACTCCTCTGCATCCTGCCAGAGATCAAAAGTGAAGCCGGTCAGATCTGAACATCTGTCCTCTCACAGCTGCTCCTAGCCCCCCCCTCGCCACCCCCCACCCCCCACAGCTGGGTCCTCTCCCCTGGAGGAGGAAATTTCCACCACACTTCAGGTGAAACTCCCGCGTCCTGCTGTGACCACACATCACGGCTTTGGTGTAAAACTCTGAGTTACTGCCTCACATTTCCGAGGGCACTAATAACGATGACGTGCACATGTGACCACACGAGGTAAAGCGCTTTTTTTCCACTGAGGCTTCCGTTGGGTGTCGTCCTGCAGCCTGCAGCAGAGCTCTTTTCCTCCATTTCGGTCCACTTTCGCTTATTCGAATGTGGTCCCATCAACAGGCTGTGCAAGGGGCATTTGTCATCCGCTGCACCCAACCCCACCTACTCTACATACCACCAAATCCATCCCATCCTGCACTTACAAGCCCCCATCACTGGGCGGGGCCCAGCACTGATATAAATCAGTGTTCAGGAGGGACACTATAGGGACGGATGCTGTCGTTGGGGACTCTCCATTTATGATGAGATGGACAAAATTTATTAATTTGTTACATGATGACACAAAGGGAAGACACTGAGAAGCAAACACAGGCCATCTGTAAAATAGAAATACCACACACACACACACACACACACACACACACACACACACACACACACACACACACACACACACACACACACA
>JASSRZ010000007.1:17680306-17693305 GCA_032164315.1 Malacoctenus gilli
CATGGGTGGACCGCGTTGGACGTTCCACGCGGGGGAAGAGGCGGACTCACCGTGAGAACAGACAGCAGCTCATGGATGGGCAGCTCGGCCCTCAGACGCTCCTTGAACATGCGGATGGTCTGGTGCTTCAGGTAGTAATAGGAGGAGATGCGGCCATAAGTCAGCGGTTCGATGCTCCGGTCGTCCTGATTGTTCAATAACAGAGACAAGAACACGTCAAGCTCCACAAACACATCGATGAGTTTCGACTGCACGCTCGCTCCGGAAAAAAAAGTGGGATGGACACGCAGGCACACACCTCTTGTATCTCAATGCAGTAGGAGCACTCCAGGTCCCTCAGGCTCTTCTCCACCAGGCCAGACAGATATTTGTTGATGGACTCGTGGCTGATGTCTTCCAGGTTGTAGTAGCTGAGCAACACAACGCACAGGGTGTGACCACGCAGTTAAAATGCCTCCTGGAAGAGTTCGACATGCCGAAACTTCACACTGAAACACGCCGCCACATCTACTCGAATGGGCCTCGCAATAAGCTAAGCTACTTCAGACATTCCTTTCAAAATACATATTATAAAACTGATCAAAGTAGCTCTGACTACTTGAGTTGGTGTTTGTATGTCATGATGGAAGGATTCAAGTTAAAGGCCAGTCAGCCGCCTCCTTTTTCTTTAAAAGGTCTTTAAAAAAAAGCACCAAGAAGTTGGTTTATCTCTCGGCTCACATGTCGAAGAAGATCTGAGTGTCGGCAGCACCACCTGCCTCTCCAGTGGTGAGTTTGTGTGGGTCACTTGACTTTGATCAAACATCGAGATTACCTGCTCTCCCTACTCAGTGACCCCACCAGTTCGGTCAGTAGTCAGCAGCCTGAGAGGCCGGGAACAGGCAGTGGCTTGAGAGACGATCGTTCTCCACACTGAGCACGAGCAGCATTGCTGCGCCTTGATAAATCGAGTTGGTATTCGCACATTGTGGTTAATTCCTGGTTTTACTGATGAGGGATTCTGGTTGGACTCTCTGACAACGTTGGCTGAGTGACACGTCCCACAGACGGGCGGGTGCGGTAGAAACACCCCGAGCTCAGAGAGAGAAGCGCTTGGCCTGCCAGGAAATGATTCCCAGCTCCCGCTGTTATTACCTGAAATCCCGCAGCCAGCGGCTGAAAATGGCTTCCATGCTCAACTCTGCCGAGTAACAGTTACCACATGAGTCCCCGGCGCTGGCGCAATCATAGACAATCTTCATTAGCTCGAAATGCCAATATTTGCGCGTGGCGTGTGCACGTCAAACATGGGAACGGCCGCGGTTTCATTAGAAGGCGGCGCCAAACAGATGCAGAGAAATGCTGAGGGCCTGCATGTGCGCGGGCAAGGAAAAGCTGTGTCAATGCTGACGAAAGTGATGCGGAGCATAAAAAAAAAGGCCATCACAGCTCGACTTTCTGGAGCATATTTCATGCTTTCATTCGATTGTGATTCGAGAAATAAAATGGGGAGAAAAGGGGGCGGGGCAACAGTGGTCTGGCCCTGAGAGGGTGGACGATGAATAGGGTGAGGTGCTCGGAGTAGAAGTCTGGTTGGCTCGCGCTGATGGTGCTGCAGTTTGTTTGAACTGGAGCTAAACACACGTGTTCGAACACCCCATCGTTGAGCCTTAATGCAGCTGATCACACTGTCAGAAAACAATCAGACGAGGATCGGACCCCACGGGCTCCCGGCATCCCAACTCGGTGGAGACGAGAGGACGCCTCGTCTTGATCAGATGCTCGGCCGCACCTCTGATCTGTACATCCTGTGTGAAGGAGCTCTGAGCACAGTTTAGCATCTCTATTGGAGTCCAGCTCATTCACTGGAGCTCTTCGTGGTCGTTTCCTTACCTAATGACCGCGGCGCAGGATTAAACCAGGGGTTTGAGAGCTTTGCTTTACAGCACTGCGCTGTCTCTCTCTCTCTCTCTCTCTCTCTCTACTCTCTGACAGTCTGGTAAGCTGGGCTACTTCTGATGCTGAACTAAACAACCAGCGGAATCTTGGAGCCGTCATGATGCTTGAAGATCAACATCAATATCAAGTCTCACTATATCTACTGGACATCAAACGACTGGTGGGGGCTCATTTAGAATAAAATATCATTGGGGCTTTGTAAATCATCAAATCCATTTTAATCCATATTTGACAAAAGAAGCGGCATTCTCTAATTCATCTCTGCATACATTCATTTTAAAGCCAATTTGCTGCGCTCTGATTCGTCATGCTGGTTGTCATGGAAACATGACACACCTCTAAATTAGTTGGGTCCTCTCAATCCCTTTAAAGACCCACACTGGGCCAAACAAATGGTCGTTAAAGCACCCCAAAGATTCTTCTGCCCCTACGTCCACCTTACTTTTCCAACACCGTTCACTTTTGTCATTTGCCTTTTTCCTATTTTCTCTTGCCACTACATGCACAAAGAGCACCGTATTCACTCATTCCAACTGACTGTCTCCTCTCTTCCACTTTCCTTTGACCAGAACTTTCCTCAACAGGATCTCGTTTCCATCTTTAAACGGACTTGCATGCAATGGACTCACCAATGAGTAATTCATCTCCTCTGAGTCACTTAAATGTGTGTGTGTGAGCGGAGTCAGTCGTTCTGGAGGCGTGGCTTCAGAATGCACAGGATTATTTACATGAAGCGCTGTCGCTTTAATGTTGAAGTAAGGGCTAAAAAGAACGGAGGGATGAATACAGATCAGCCTGCTAACAGGTGGAGGAGGAATAGAAGATGAAGGGGCAGCTTACAGTTGCCTGCATAATGCATGTGAAGCCGGCCCCCCGGTGCGAAACATCGCCCACTTCTCACCTTACATTCAAACAAACGAGATCTTCATGATGATTCTGACGCGTCATTTATGGTGCTGTGGGGACCGGGGGTGGGGGGTGGGGGCAGGGGAGGAATCCCTGCCTCCTCCCAGGCCGGCCAGCAGCAGCTTCAGACGTGTGATGGCTGCGTGTAACGCGTATTTAATGTTAAGTATTCCTTTCATTCCCAACGCTAACGGCGCACCGCTCTGACCGCTGATCGCTTTTATCGCCCGACACATTTCACCGGCCGTACCGGCGGCGCGGCCTGTCTAATTAAGTCAAAGGCATTTGCAATCATCGCCATTAAAGCCCCTGATGGCGCGGGGAGCCGCCCGTTTATGTCACCCGTGGGACCCCCGCCGATGTGTTTGCGCGCCCGCGTTCGGGGAATCAAAGCCTGAGGCGGCCTTGATAGATCTGCCGTGGGGGGGGGCCCATAAAACACAGCTGCGTGAATGGAACGGCGCCTGGGGATGTGCACATACAGACAAAGGATTTATGACCCCCAGTTGTTGGAATTTATGTCATATAAAGCTGCATTTAATGGCGCTGATGTACGACTGCTGGATAAAGAGGCTGCAATAAAGGAAAGTATGTTTGTCATACTGGAACCAAACTGTTGTTGGTTGTTGTGATTTAATAAAGGCCCGCGCAGACTCAAACACACTGGAACACAACACGAACGGCATGCACCTTTTGGACCCCTCGTCCTCCCGTCGCACCACCGGGGACACATTGAGCACACTGACACGGGCCCCCACCCGACGCAGGTGGCCAGACGGGGACACGTCAGCTGGTGTCTTCAGCAGGACTCTATGAGCTCCCACGGGACGCTGGGTAATCGCTAACTAGCATTAGCGGCGAAGCTAACCAACACATGACGCCGCGACATTGTCAGGTATCTTCTGGGTCGACTGCAGGCTTCTCTGTTTGCTCTTTTACCTCACTGAAAGAGTTCACATGATACATGGTTGCCAGGTCTTCGGCTTCTTCTGCCATTGAATTTGTTTGGAACAAGACATATTGGGTGTTGACTGAATGTTTGATGGAGCAAAGAGGGGCTTGGGAAGAAGCACACTAAGCCACAGCACCCTTGCACCTCCTTCTCATGCTCCACACACACACTGCTGTGGTGGTTCGTCCTGCTCCTACACCAGTGTTAGTCACAGGTCAGCAAATTGGTTGTGTTGCCAATCAGGTGGCAAGCAGACACCCGACTGGCTGCAATTGGAGGTCCCAGGAGCTCAAAGAAAGGCCCAATTCCAATTCTCTTCCTTAATCCTGAACCTTAACCCTCAATCTTTACCCTCAAAACCAAGTGTTAATGGCAAGAAATGGGACACTCCTTAAATGCAGCTACTTCATCCGTCGATAGGGGGCAGCATTACGCCAAAGCAGCGTTGAGTCTATCAAGTCAGAAGAGAAGAAGCCGTAGCCATAGCAACAATAGCAACATTACCGCTGCAGGCCACTCTTGATAAAAGATCATAAAATAAAAATAAAACTTAAGCAACAATGAGGCAACTAATCCATGACATTGGCCTAAACTAAGAGTATACAATGTTTTTCGTAAAATTTATATCTCGAAAATACATTTGAAGCCCGCCGTTCGCTTTAACCTTAAATAACGCAATGCATTCTGGGTAACCCTTACTTTTGAGGATTGGGGAAGGAATTGGAACACACCCAAAGAGTCGTATGCTGCTTGGCATTTCGAGAAGAAGATTTGTCATATTTTTCCGCGCACTCGGCTCGGTAGCTCATCCCACAAATGCGTGATCCTTACAAATGTGGCGCCATTTGAAAGGGAAATAAGCACGCTGTCCCCAAAACACTCCATCCAGGGAGACAATCGTGGGTGGATGGATGAGGTGACGAGGAATAGGCAACGAGACGGAGTGGCTGATGAATACATGGGCGCCCCAAGGGGAAGGAATGGATGACCACATGAATAACTGGATGGATGGATCAGGGCTTCGATGGGTTGATGGTTTAATGTTTGGATGGGAGGATGGATAGCAGGATTAACAGTTCGATAATAAGTAGATGGAAGTGTGAATAAATGGATTAGCAGGAGGGTGATGGAGTGGATAGATGAATGGAGGGGGATGGATAAGAGGGAAAGTAATCCAATTAAAGCTCTAATCTTAGTAAGTTGTTGCACTGAGTGTAACTTAATAATACACATTAAAAAGCTGCAGCGTG
Organism: Malacoctenus gilli; assembly: GCA_032164315.1. Lineage (NCBI taxonomy): Eukaryota > Metazoa > Chordata > Actinopteri > Blenniiformes > Labrisomidae > Malacoctenus > Malacoctenus gilli. The sequence goes on from JASSRZ010000007.1 coordinate 17,685,353, forward strand.
TTCAGATATCGCTAAGAATCAGATGGGATTGATATCAGTCGTCCACACGAGCCAGAGGATGAGCCACTTCCTGATGCTACAGGAACACCGGATCCTCGACAGTGTTCGGCGGGACGTCAAACGACACCGGATTCAAACCCCCCCAAAACCCCCGTTTGAGATCCAAGTGACGGGCGTCAGCTTTGGCGGGCCTGCACCGGTCTAATCCTTGCTGCCTCAGCTCCGTCAATCGGGGCTAAATGTGAGCTGACAGCCGTGCGAATACCAACAGGATGGAATGTTCTGGAATGGACTCTTTTCCATGCAGCAGATGTTTGGGTGCGCAACGCGGCACTCCTCAAAGTACAACACTGAGCTGTAGAGCTGTGCTGAGTTTCGCCACTATAAGTGACAACGTGGTGAGTGTGTGTGTGTGTGTGTGTTGCTGACCTGGGGTTCATCACCAGCCGTCTGAAGAAGTACGTCCAGGTGATGTAGTCCATGGCGTCCTGCTTGGAGGCGATGGTGCCGGCGGCGATCTCAGCATTCAGATGGTCCGACAGCACGCTGAGGAGGCTGGGGGAGGGGGTAGGGGGGGCAACAGCGTCAAGTTTTTCTGAGGTCCGCTTTGTATCGCAGAAGAGTCTCTTAAAGGCCCGGAGGCGGGAGCGGGGGTGTCACCTGGACTCCACGGGGAAGGGCTCGTAGAGGAACTTCTTGTAGAAGTCCTTCTTGATGTCATGGACCAGAATGACCGCCTTGCCCTGGTCGTCGAACTGCGGCCGGCCCGCTCGGCCCATCATCTGCAGCACATCTGTGCACAGCCACGCGGGTCAACATGTTGCTGCTTCATCAGTCCAGCTTACAAACACGTTTGCGGTTCCAGCCAGCTCGCTCTGGGTGTCGCAAACAAACTTTTTCGCCGGTGCCATCAGTTTCGAGCTCATCCAAACCGGTGGCAGTCAGCCAGTGGAGTGTTCACAAGCATACGTAGGAGAGCAGTAGCAGTAAGCCCTGTGGTCTGCCTACCTGTGATGGGGTAGTCCACGTAGCGCCTGGATTTTCCGTCAAAGTATTCCGTTCCCTTGACGACCACCAGGTGAGCAGGAAAGTTCACTCCCCATGCCAGAGTGCTGGTGGCAATCAGAACCTTGGAGCAACATGAAACACGTGGCTGTCACTCCAAATGAATCCAAGTGTGATACGTATGTGGAGAGCTTTTTAAGGGGAATGGTGCTGCTCTATCAGCCGGGGCCCTCAGTCTGTCCTCTGCATTGGTTTTGCTCTGCATGGAACTCGTCCAAAGTGTCCAAGAACACCACAGAGAGACAAACAAAGGACGGTGACTCGACGTCCCACCTGGATCTTGCAGTTGACGAAGAGCTCCTCCACTGTCTTCCTGTCCCTCTCGTGAAGCCCCGCGTGGTGCATGCCGATCCCAAAGGCCAGCGTGAGCTTCAGGTTGGAGTCCCTGACCGTGGCGATGATGTCCTCGATCTGCAGACAGACGGCCGACGGCTCAGGAAAGGGGAACGGAGAGCGGAGGCCGAACCACCAGCCGTGCAACAACGATTCCTGTGGAGTCTAATGAGCGCGACGATGACTTCATGCTGCTGTTCTGCTTTTGTCACCTGCTAATCGAGGCCCACAGACATAAAATGCAGCATATGTGTGCTCTAAACTCTTTGTTAGGGTTGTTGAGGGGACTCAAACTATTGCGTCAAACAACCTGAACAGTGTGACGGTGATGCAACACTGCCACCCAACGCAACATGGAGCACTGCAAGACGTCTACAGCAACGTTTTACCCACTAAGTGGACTTTGATCTCAGCGTCATGACTGAAAAAGCATAAACACGCAGCAGCTGCTACGGTTTTGTGTTTTGTTCTGGCGCCGGCAGATGGATGTATGGAAAAAGGCGCCGGTGCGCAGACGTGGCGCAGCGGCTCCGGATCCCCGCGCTCGATCAGAAACACGTGGCTTATTTGCATTTCTCTCCGCCGACTGCAGCCCTGACACCTCGTCCTGCGCGGTCCGTGTCTAATGTCCTCCAGGCAACGCAAACAAGCCGCTGCCTCCCAAACAAGAGGGAGTGAAACCCCGACGCTGCGCCAGAGTAAACAGAACAGAAAAGCCAGTGGAGCTGAGCGGCCACAGAAACCCGAGACAGACCAAACAATTGGCTTTCTGGCCTCGGCGCTGGTGGGGCTGCTGGTTTGCTCTGTGGCGGGCCTGAGGAGAGTGGGCCGTGGTGGACTCCGCGTTCTCCTGCCGCAAGCACACCGAAATGCAGACCAGCTGCCTTGGCGATGAAGTCCCCTGAAGAGTGCAGCCCGCACTGCAGTCGGGATGTGTTTTAAATCCCCACTGTGAATGACACAAATGAACGGGAACAGTGGCGAGTGCCACTGAAAGCCAACACGCATCTTTGCAACCTGGAAAAGCAGGAAGCAGCCTTGGAAAAAGTCTGCAAATGAAAAAAAGGTGTTTCGTCTGATTATTTTGGGCAGCTTTTGTCTCCACAAACTTCTTTTCAAAATGAAAGCGCAGTTTGGGTGTTGAGTTAGGACTCTTTGCCTCTCCTCTACTCGCACCCCTAAGCCCGCCATAGAGGACACTTAAATGACCCAATCACAGGCGAAACTTCAACTCTCCTGACAAATTTGACTTGATGGGAAAAATATATACAGTAACGGGGGAAAAAAGAAGAAAAAAACCCACAGAAATGATCTGAAAACCTTTTATACTTTAAGTGGAAACTCATTTCAGGAGCATTCTCTAAATACATAATTAAAAAAATTTTTTTTTTTTTTTTAAATAAATTGCTGATGTTATGGGTGTTGAGTGAGGACGAGTGATCGTGTTTGAATCCGACAGTGACACTTTTTAATCCAGTCCTCTAATTGTGCCAAATCAGGTCGCGAACATTTTTATTGGAGACATTCATAGCTCCATGCCATCCTCTGCGACCAGCAGTGGGAGGAACGGCTCGGAACGGAGAGCCCCCAGTCAGGAAGTCCTCGGGGTTTCGGGCAGGCGGCGGAGGGGAAGAAAGAGCCGTCAGGCCAGGGCGAGAGGGAGAGTGGGGGGGGGATCAGACCCCCAGTGAGAGTTAAGCAGCTATCAGCAGAAGCCTGTCAGTCACACGGCGGGGGGGTGAGCTGCTCCACGAGCCGGAGCAGAGCGGCAGCAGCAGGCGGGGGCATATATCAGCTCAACACACACGCACACACACACACACACAGCAATGCATATTTGCAGTGAGGCAAAAAGAATCTGTGGAAAGCAAATTAAGAAGTCTGTGACGGCTTCACTTGGATCATTTCAAACTCGAGTAGTTTACAGTTGAATTATTAAAGGTATTATTGGCTAATGTACAGATGATAGTGGGGGGGGGCACTTTCTGTGCCTGTCACCCTGCTTGCAGCTGTAGAGTGACAATGAGGGGGTGTGACGATACACTCAAGTGTTTTACACCTTGTTACTGTGCACGATGGAGGATGCACTCGCACGAAGGCCAACTGCTGTACAGATGTGCACATCGCTGCAGCTGCTGCACAGCAGCTGAGCTGTGCACCAAACCTTGTGCATCCATCACGTCCCTTTCAATCCATCCGGCTGGGAGTTGGTCAAAGGAAGATGCTCTATTCTCCGGATGTTCTCGAAGCACAAACCAACAGACGGCTGCCGCTTTTCCGAGGGGACGCTCACTGTCATTTCCTTCGGCCGAAGCTACGCAACCACTGTGGATGCGAGCCGATGCTGCTTTGACTCACAGTGGCACATTTTTCATGCTGCTGTCACGAGATTCGAGGTATTTCAGGATGCACGTAGTAGCACTGCTCCTGGAAACAGGACTTTAGTGAATCATGACTTTTAAAAAATAAGCCTCAGACACAGCTGATGTAATCACTCAGCTCATTACACATTTTCAGAGAAGACGGTGATGACCGACAATTCGAGTCGCGAACAGGAACAGAAAAACAGCCTGGGGATAAAGAGACAAGTGTGTTGTGGACGTACGTCTCTCTCGTCCTGGTGCAGCCACTGCTTGGGGTTGTCTTCTGTAGCCAGGTAGGCGATGAGGTCCAGGGCGGTCAGACGGGTCTGCCTCCGCGACGACACGAAGATCAGCACTGGCTTGGCAGGGGAGTGACTGCGGATGGCTGCCGGGAGGAAGGAAGGAAGGAAGGAAGGAAGGAAGGAAAGAAGGAAGCAGGGAATCCCCCTTTCATATTAGTTAGACACTGATGGAGGGACGCAGACTTTACGTCCGCATCCGCTGACAATAATAGTATGAATACATCTTGTGTGATGGACGCATGAATCGGGGTGTGTGGCGGAGGAAGCGGCACCTTGGAAGGTGGGCTTGTTCATGCTGGCCATGCGGGGGCAGTAGTGCTGTCCTGGGAAGCCGTGGATGTGGACCTCGAGGGGGACGGGCCGCACAGACGGACGGAAGTTAAACAAACCCACCTGTTAGACAAAGAGCATGGGGGGAGAAAAAAAAGGAAGAGGAGATTTAATGGGAGCAGGTGGCAGCACGGCAGCCCCATCTGGCTGCAACATGAACCGATGTGTCACTGTCGCCCGAGGTTTTGGCCGAGCGGAGCGGGCGCGTCGGGCGGGAAGGTGTCGGGGCATCCTGAAAGGTTGCGCTGCGATTGTTCGCATGTTGTAACATTGAGGGGGCTGCTGGGTGGGGGGCGGACGTCGTGGGGAAAACCAAAACCGGGGCTGGAGGGGGGGGGGGAAGCTACAAATCTGGTGAGTCAGGGCCTGGCAGACGCCAGACACTCCGATTTATGGGTGGCAGGCTGCCAGAGTGGGGCGCTGGCGAGGGCCCCTCCCCTGTTCGACGCAAGCAGCAGAGTGAGGGGTCAGCAGCGCTCTGAAAGCTCTGAAAATACATCAACACCCCCCCCCCCGCAGGCAGCACGTGGGGGAGTTTCATGAGAGCAAGGCTAAAGGCTTAATGAGCATGAGTGAAATTAGAATTGATCGATCCGTCGGTGTGACAGCAGCTTTAGACAAGGTTTCAAACTGAGCTCATCTTCACTTCCCAGACATTCCAACGATTGAAGTCATTCGATGAATCGAACTACCGCGATGTGCCACAAACGATCTGCAGAGCAACAGTTGTCGGGAAACAAATCAGAGGTATCGGGCGCTCTTAGCCTTCCTCGCTTGGAGCCGCGTGGAAACAGTGTTTCCAAGGAGGGATGCAGAGCGCCTCTCTGGTTTCTGAACTGGCAGCAGATTGAGCACAGCCACATGCTGGTGGACACACTTGCTGACACAAAGATATGCAACTGCCAGCCTTTGAAAACAAAGGCAAAGAGCACTGGTTAGGATGTAATGTGGGAGTTTTTCTTTCCAGTTCAATTATCAGTTCAGACAGTGGACGTGTGAATGGATGAACATGACCTACATTGCCCTGAGCTTTGGGCCTGAACGCAGACACCAAAAGGCTAAAGAAGTGAAAGTGTCCCAGTGTTTCCTCCCTCACAGTCTCAGCTGTCTCCCTGCTCTGACACACCTGCTTCAGAGGAGTGGGACGTCTGCAGGCTCTGCAGCAGCCTGCTATTGAGCCCTCATTGGAGGCAGGTGTGTTGGAGCAGAGAGACACCTGAAAGAGAAGGAAGGAAGGAAGGAAGGAAGGAAGGAAGGAGGGAAGGAGGGAGGAAGGGAAGCAACAAAGAAAGGAAGGAAGGATAGGAGGGAGGGAGGAAAGATAAGAGGGAGGGAACAGGAAGGGAGGAAGGGAAAGAAGGAAGGAAAGGAGGAAGGAAGGAAGGAAGGAAGGATAGGAGGGAGGGGGGAAGGGAAGGGAAGCAAGGAAGGAAGGAAGGAAGGAAGGATAGGAGGGAGGGAGGATAAGAGAGAGGGAAGAAAGGGAGGGATGAAAGGAAGGGAGGAAGGAAGTGAGGGTAGGAATGGAGGTCGGGAGGAAGGGAGGAAGGAAGGAAGGAAGGAAGGAAGGAAGGAAGCAAGGACAGGAGGGAAGCAGGGAGAAAGGGAGGAGGGGAAGTAAAGAACGGGTCAAAGAAGAGGACTATCTCCTGTTCGAGGTTCTGAAAAGAAACCATGGAACACAGACATCTATCAGCGCTACTTTGGTTGATGCCACAATAAGAACAAATCAAACCTCTACAATACTTTGAAGTCTGACAATGACATTAGTGACATCAGTGTTGCTTTTCTGCTTCTTTGATGTCATTTCACTCTTTTCCAATAATCATCTAACAGGAGAAATGGTCCCATCTGTCTAGAACATCTGTCTATAACGTCTATCTCTAGCATTCAGACAGAGCCAGCACACAGCTCTGCCTCCAAGATTGTTTCTGAACTTTTCAAAGATAATAGTTACATTCTGGGTTCTTGTGATTCTCTGCGGCGCTCCTCGCTGACAGGCGAGTTCATCCATCCACAGTCAGCTGATGATTAGACCTAAGCACGGTATCAGGCCTCAGCCAATCACAGACGGACACGACACCATCACCTCTCAGCCAATCTGTATCTGTTTATCTTAATTGCTCCTATTACATCAATTCATTCCTGGACGACAGATGAACCGTGAAAAACACAGCGCGCGAGACAAAGACTGTGGTTTCTGGCTGGCGTCGCCACCGCAGTATCCCGGGCGCATCGAGCCAATCGGACTTTTACGGAAACAATGGAGCTCATGGAGATGATCCCACCCTCCAGCTCCGGATGGAGGGGTCAGAAGGTAACCAAAACACACTGCCAGAGCGTGTCGGTGCGGAGTATGGGGAGGGCCGTGCACCCACCTGTCCGATGCCCAGCCAGTCCGCCAGGTCCCGAGCGTTGGCCAGAGCGGTGGACAGGCCCACCACCCGCACGCCCTTGGAGGTGTGGGAGGAGATGAAGTTGGTGCGGGACACGATGACCTCCAGCACCGGACCTCGGTCCTCCCCTGGAAGCACACGACAGAGATGCTCTGCTCATCACTGCCCCATGTGGTCACCACTGGGAATCCCGTTGGCCGTTGGCCTCTCACCCAGCAGGTGGATCTCGTCGATGATGAGGATGGCCACTTTCTGGACGTAGCTTCGGTTCTGCCAGCTTCTGCTCACTCCGTCCCACTTCTCTGGCGTGGTGACGATGAGGTCGGCCTGCGCGATCGCCCGCATGTCGGGGGTCACGTCACCTGTCAGCTCCACCACCCTTTGTGGACGGAGCAACAGGGAGACACCGCTTCAATGGATCACAGATACAGAACCGAGGTGTCAAACATGGACGATAACTTTTGTTTTGTTGTCTTACTTCTTTCCCAGTTTTTCTTCAACTCTGATCTTCCAGTCCTCGATTCTCTCTCTGACCAGGGCCTTCAGGGGAGCAATATACACCACCTGTCCCCCCACACACAGACACACAAAGCAGAAAACACAGAGACATTGTAGAAAACCGTCCACTAATGTCCAGCGCCACCTCCCACCCATCCAGGCTGACCAACCTTAGCTGTTGGGTACTTGCTGAACACCCGGAACATGGCCATCTCCGCGGCGATGGTCTTCCCCGAGCCCGTGGGCGCCCCCAGCAGGACATTGGTGTCCGTGTGGTACAGCGTGTGGAAGATCTGCGTCTGGATGGGGTTGTAGTGGGTGAACTTGTACAGGCTCTCGAACTCCCGGTTGCCCAGGGCCGTTATGGGCAGCGGCTGCAGGTCCAGCAGCTCTGAGGAAGGCGGGAGAGACGAGCGGGAAGAGGACAGAGAAACAAAAGGATCAGTCCTGGCACCACACATGCAAACATCAACACTCAAATAAGACCAATACTAGGTCAGACTAATGGTATACATGGATATTTACCACCTACAGATAGAAAACCAACGAGGGGATAACAGCCAGGACTGGACCAGTCAAGTGAAATTGGCCACAAACACAATAAAGACATCTTGGCTCGTTTCGAATGCAAAACGTTGACCATCTGGTGCCAAATGATGACAGTCT
>JASSRZ010000007.1:17724846-17727346 GCA_032164315.1 Malacoctenus gilli
AGAGAGAGAGAGAGAGAGAGAGAGAGAGAGAGAGAGAGAGAGAGAGAGAGGCTGCTGAATCCTGCCGACTCCGCCACTGATGAGGCCTCGCACGGCGGCGATTCCGCCGATAAAAAGCCGAACACGATCTGCCGCGGCGAGAATCGTCTGTAGTCGCGCTTCGGAAAAAAAACCCCGCTAACGAGCAAAACGCAAAAGGCCGTCCCTAATGAGACGCCGAGACAGCGGCTTGGATGCTTCGGAAAGCAGCTTCCAGGAGGCAGATCCGATCGCGCAGGTGGAGTCAGTCACTGAGGGAGGAGATAGGGAGTTAATCTGCTCCGCTCTCATTTACAGGACGGAGGCGAGTTTCACGCCAAGCAGCGCCACCGCCGCGGGAACTATCTGAAGGTGTCCTGTGCTATCTGGAACCTTTGTCTGCCCCACAATAAAGAAGGTTGTGCCTTTTAAGTGAAATTAAGTGGAGTGCCCCCTGGTGACTGCTCCAAGTAAAGACCCTCAATGAGGTGAGGCAGCACAGTGCGATGGAGTGAAACTGGTGGCCAAAATAGAGATTCATTAAAGCAGTGACAAAAACAATGATCAGGGACGTGTGTTTTCCTGTTAATGTGTGAAAGCGCATCACAACGTGCCTTCACGACATTAGGTTGCTGAGCTACTTCGTAGCATTTTTCCTGTGATTTGATTTGAACTGTATGTGGAAAGTGAGAACATCAAACTGTATCCTTATCTTGTGATGGCATTTTAAGGGTTTTTTCAGTATTGCAGAAGACTAAACAAACTCCTAATTGCACTATTAGATGCAAGAAGCCAAACGTTTAGAATGAAACAGTCAGGAACTAAAAGTTCACTTAGCTGGTGAAAACGCAGCGTGATTTCCAGGGCTCTTTCATTTTTTGCACTATTTTTTCCTCACTAATCGAACAAGTTGAACCTTTTATTCCGGGCCACGTGAGAGATTTTAGGTGAGTACAGGATGATAAACGTGAGTTTGTGTTAAAGGTCCAACTTTTGGGAAAAAGTGGGACAGAGTCCCTGCAGAAAGTAGCAGCGATCATCCTCTATCCTGATTTCCGAGAGCTCACCTGGTGACCCGCTTTGACCTGCTCCAGAACTTTGTTGTAGCAAACTTCTTCCATGTCGTGCATCTGCTGGATCTGCGCGGGACAGGAGGACAGCGTGAAGCTGGATGGTCAACGAGTAGCGCCTTGACTCGCTGGGGTCCACGGGGGCCCGAACTCACTTTACCTTGTTGGTGCTTTTGATGCCGACGAAGGTCTGTCCCAGAGGCACCGGTCGGAAGCGGCTGTCGAAGAAAAAGAGGCCGATGTAGGGGTTGACGTGGAGGAAGGTGGCCACGTCCAGGTAGTTGGGCAGGGTGGCCGACAGGCCCAGGATCCGGATCATGCTCTGGGTGGACTCCACCTACACGTCACACGGCACAGGAGCAGAGGGATCCAGTTAGAGCAGAACCTGCACTCTGAGCCCCCCCTCCATCACTGTCAGTAACAGGGATCCACTCAACCACCTTAGCATCGACGGCTAATCGTTCTTTTCCACTGCAAGTGGTAGGAGAAACCGGAAAAGTCCCGAAAGCGGTTAAAAAAACTCCTTCAGACACTCAAGTGTAGAAGTTTCAATGGAGGGAAATAAAGCTGAGTGATGTGTCGGAATACCAGAAGCGCCACAGTCTGTCAGACTGCTGCGACGCAGGTGGCTGGGTCCACCTTTGCCTGCTGTACTCCAATTATCAACAGAGGAAAACATCAACACTCACTGATGTCAATTTAACAACAGCTAACTGCGGCTCGCCTCAAAGGGAAGACGAAAATCCGAGAAAGAAAACTCTCCTGCAAGCAGAGACACGATGCCGTTTGTGCTCCTCTGCTAAGCGAGGAAGTCAAGGTTTCCCTGATCATTCACTGAACGCGTAACCAGGGCGAGCGGGAAATTCGCCGGCATCTTCGGCGGGCAGCGTTCACGCCGCGGCAGAACGACAAGCGCGAGGCGACGGGCACCTCGAAGCGACTCGGCGCGCACCGTTCTTTGAGGTCGTTGCTGAACGCGACGAAGCTTCAACTTTACTTGAATGGGCCGCCCAGTTCCGCGCACGAGCAGATGGAGAGCGGCGACGGTGCAGCCGCCTCCTTTCCCGCTCCAAGCACGGCGGCTGAGCGCCCTGCGGACTCCGACTATCCCGAGGTACTTGAAAGCCACTGTGCTGGGGGCCAATTAATCCAGCAGTGTGTTTGGCAGAGTTATTTCAACAGATCAAGGCCCATTCTTTCTCGCAACAAATCCTTAAAAGTACAAGCACACCTGGATTCACGGCAGGGCAAAGTCAAAGGTTATTCCGCGCGGAATGACGGCATATTTCAGTGGTTATACTATTCAAACGCACACACAGACACAGGCGCGCAGCAAAGCAGCCGATACAAAAACAATACGGCGAGTCGAATTCAAGCGATAAACACGAGGAGACGGCAGCTCGGGGGTCCGC
>JASSRZ010000007.1:17729846-17744000 GCA_032164315.1 Malacoctenus gilli
AGACGAGCTTAGGACTAAAGATGTTACAAAGACTGAATCTTGTAGGGTCACTAATTACAAGACTACGACGAGATTTTTTTCAGGTTTTTTTTCCATCATGCAATTTTTTCCCCCATCATGCTCAGTAGACATTTGTCGGCAGCTGTTAGCTACAGCGGCACTTGTCAGTGCAGTGTTTTGCAGCAAAAAAACAACAAAAAGAAGAGAACGTGGTCATGGGATGCCGACATGACGAGCAGCTGATATCGAACAGGCATGGCTGCTCTGCCCACAGCTCCACCAGTAACTCCTCCTTTTGTCCATTTTGGCTTGTTTGCTGTTTGCTCCCCTTCATCCGTCGAAATATTTGTTATTGACTGTCTAACTTCCTGGTTCCGCCTTTTTTCAGTGCTCATTAGTGCTCATTGGTTGTTGGTTGTGTGACCTCAGCGCAATTTGCGAAAATATCAAACACGTTTGATTTTATCGCAAGCCCAAAGACTCGAGAAAGACTGGTACGGAACGCAGTCGCAGACTGCAGACTGCAGACTACCACCTCAAACTTAACGATCGAGATGACGGGAGCGCGCCGTGACTCCACTGCGACTCATAAAGACTGTCAGCCATTCGTCTGCGAATGTGAAAACCGGTAGGTGTGAGCCCAGCATTAGTGACTTGTACCTTCTTTACATGCTGTAATCTACACCAGCAATGATACAGTCAGACAGGCAGTTAGCACAATATTAGACAGCGCCGTAGCAACAGCGAATGTATACCTAAGAGACTCATCAGAATACCTGCTTCCCAACAAGCCTGAGAGAGATCAGCAAGCAACGTCCAAAAAACGCAAAGGGAAGAACAACATTCGGGCTTCCAATCGGGCACTCTCAACAGATTGCAGAGAGCATTAAAGAGCCTGCTGCTTCCACTGTGCCTGCTGAGCAGACGGCAGCAGAAAAAGTGGCAGCTGAGTCGCCAGCGGCCAGTGGGGAGAAGACGGACAGCAAGGAACCCTCCTACCAGAACGGAGCTGCGGAAGAGAAGCCCAAGGTGGAGTTCGGAGCAGCACAGGAGCACACCAATGAAGCTTCTGAGACCCAACCTGAGCTTGAAAGTGGAGTGTCGGACCGATTGATTGACTGCAATCGGTTCGATATTGTTGTCCCAGGGAAATCTGCTGGTAAGCCTGCTGTCAAGTCGAAGGCTTAACGTCCAGTGACTGACAAGGCTCCTTTTAAACCCGCTGCAGTTCGACAAGAAACTTTGAACTCTAAACCCAAGGACAAACCTGCAGCACCAAAGAGCTCTGCTGTGAATGCGACTCGATGCTGCAGAGTACAACAGCAGCAGGCTTTCAGAAGCGCAGCCGGCTAAAAGCCCGGAACACCGCGTGGCCCCTCCAGAGGAAAAAATCCCCCCGTCAACCAGCTCCAGAGGAGGAGAAGAAGCCAGAGATGGAACCAGCGGGACCTGAGAGCTCTGCAGTTACTGTCAACCAAGAACCCTTAGAGGTTCTGGAGTCAGTTTGCAGCAGGGCCTCAACCAGTGAGCCAGCCCACCCCTGCCTCCGAAACAACAGAGGAGCAGGAGCAATAGAAGTCCCTCCTGCTACAAAGCACCTCCACCATGAGAAGCACCTTGGACCAGATGCGGGAGCAGCTGGACAAGGAGCACTCCGGGTGGATCGCTGACAAGTCAGAGCTCACCCAGTCACTCGAGGAGATGCAGGGCTAGCTCAAGGAGGGGGAGGAGTCCACCTAACTTCTACAGGAGAGGTGTGCAGCTTCAGAGCTGCTAATTGACACTAAGCCAAAGAGAGAGGAGGTCGTGGAAGCAGACGTTCCTTCGGTATTTTAGGAGATCCTAAAAAAACTAAAGGCCCGTCCATCTTGACCCCTCTTTTTCGTTTGCTTTGTAGGCAGAAAAAGTGACACTTGTGGACACGCTAAAGGAAGGTAGAAGCCACACGGCTGCAGGGTGCCGTGACGGAAAATATGAAGTCAACTACTTTGCGGATTTCACACATCACGGGGTCTATTTTGGAACACAACCCCACGATAAACAAGGCTTCACTGTATCTGTTTGTCAAACTCGAGCCTCTGCTGCATGTGGAAGAGCCGCACGGAACCACAACAACCAGGCGCCTGACTGTCAGTCATGGGTGTCGTCGTGTCGGCTCAAACTGAGAGGACACGTCAACAGCACTGTTTGACAGCCTAATACCAACTATTGGCAGTTACACTTATTACTGGCAGTTCGACTGAAACTGTGGCTACAAACATCAGGAAAGCTATTGTGAATATCTCTTGTTTTTCATCAAAGATCAAGTGAAAATAAGCAAAGGTGCTGATTTATAATCAATACGCTAATAATAAGCTCCTGACGAGATTTGGTGCGGATCAAGGGATGAGGAAAACAATCATCCGACAGACAGCAGGCTGAAACGGAGAAAAAAATATTAGTCATGACTTATCTATTCTCAGCAAGAGCTTGTAACTCTTAAAAGAAGTCCTTGTTGTCCCCTGGAGCTTTGTTTCACTTATGCAGCCGAGGCTAAAATGTTCAAAGTGCTGCAGCGCACCTGGAGGCTCCCAACCCAGCCGTGTCCTATATTTAGCTTCACGGACAATTCCCATGTGGGCGCCGGAAATCAACCGTGACTTGACCTTCTGATGTCGGTCTGTGTGTGTGAGTGTGAGTGTGTGTGGCGTGATCACCGGCTGAACCGGTCCAGCCGTGGCTGCGCTCACGCTGAAAGGCCGCAAAAAACGTCCCCATTGCGAAAGCCTTCGTGCCATCTGGCCGAGCAATGCGGTCTCACGTGCTCCATGCGGAGCATTTGTCATTCGCATGCTGCTACCATGAGCCACCTTCAGCCCCTCAGAGGGGACACGCCCACCCGGGACGCCGGTGAAAGAACCAGGCGCTCCAGGAGCTCGGTGGGAAGATAAAGCACGATGAGCCGCAGTCATTTGCTAGACACGCTTTAGTTTTTTTTTTTTAATTTTAGCAGCAAATATGACTTTGGAAATATGCTTTTTCTTTTACGTGTGGAACTTTTCCTTTAAAGGTCTTTTTAAATCCAATCTAATGTATGCTTAATTAAAAATTCCTCTTTGCTGATAAATCACGATAATCACATCAGCCTCTGAGAAGTTGCATTAATGACCGCAATTAAATTACACTCGGACGTTTTCTTGCTTTAAAATTTATTTCACATCTTGATGAGAGTGCCGTCACCATCTCATTTCCTGCCCTTTCATCTGTCATACTCTCTGGGAAGCTCTAGCTCCATTTATGGGTTGCAGGTCACCCACTAAACGAACTGTAGGACCAGTTCAATGCCATTCCTAGATTTGTCTGACCGTCCGTCCGTCCGTCCGTCCGTCCGTCCGTCCATCCATCCATCCAATCAAACTAGAACCCTCCACGGACTGAGCCATCCGTCCGTCCGTACATCGTCCCAGCAAGCACCATCCTTCCAGGACTCACAAAGTTCCACATACGGAGGAGCTGTTGTTAATATCGACATCATGTAACAAACAGTTGTCTGTGAGCAGTGTGATAAAGGAGCAGCTTAGAAGGGGCTCTGATGCAGTTCAGGACACCCAAATTCATGGCCTTGCCCCTCTGCGCACCTCCTTTCCTGCCGTCACCCATCAGTGCCAGAGCCTGAGGCCGTGGAGTGAGGGGGCAGTAAGGAAAGAGCGCGGCCCTACCAGCGTTCACTGCAGGGCCGGCGGGACCTCCACTCACTTTTTCTTTCTTTTCAAGCTGCTCAGCACAAACTGGGCCGCACGACCAGAGGGGGGTCACGGTCCGAATGGAAGGACTTGGGTGTAATAGGGGCACTGAGCTAAACTGAGAATGCGATTTCAGCTCGGGAAAAATTGGGTCGTCCTTGGAAACCAAAGATTTGTCCAAAACGTGGATTCGGAGTTGGAGGGACGAGTCCATCCAGCCGATGCGTCCTACTGTTGGGACACTGCAGTGCCTGCAGAGCAGCACTCACACCGGGATGCCCACTCACGTCACATCTTGCTGGTCTGTTCACGTCGTCTGTTCTTGACGCATCCTTCTTACCCTGCGTTTTTCTCTAGGTCACCTTGAGAAAAACAAACAAACCAAAAAACGACTCCGCACGTCGTTTTTTCCGCCATTTACTCCTGTTGCTGTTGTTCACCCGTGCCGGTGCAACCCGTGTGTGTGTGTCTGGCTCTTGGGCATGTGCCAGACTGCTGGCACACGGCACAACACCTGCTCTAATAGAGTGTTTTCGGGGGGGCGTTTCCGACGCTATTAAACAACCTGCCGAGCACTTCCAATTTACGATCAAGAGCGATTCATCATTCAGCGCAGCGGGAGAACAGATCTGGACGCTTCAGCCCGTTTGGAGCATTTGGACTTTTATTTGCCGAACGGAACCGTAAAAAAAGAGGAGTTTGTGAGACTCGGCGAGGCGCCCTGCTGTCGCAGCCCCCCCCCCCCACCCCCCACTAAACTTTTTGCTCCTACAGTGGTACTTACTGCATTACCATTGGCGTTTCTCCCAATGTGGCCCCTGAAAAAAAGGCTTGTGGCCTTCTGTTAAAGAAGCGCCGTCACCCCCGCTCTGTTAGACATCGTCCCCGGCCAATCAGTGGCCAGCATTCTGTCGAGGTCAGGTTTCCGGCCTGGAACCCTGACCGAGCAGGTCCTAATCAAGTACCTGGTACCAGACCTAAAGGACAGGCTCTGTCTCCAGGCAGATTTGAGCTGAGTGCGACGCAGCAAGTACTGCGCTGATCGCGAAAAGTGCTCCGTTGTCACTAAGTGTTAGCCGCGATCGGACTTGGGCCGCTGCTCGGCCTCGGTGATTAGATGAATTCTAATGTCTGATCCGGCCCTGCGACCCCCGCGAGTCTGCTGGCCGTCAGGAGGCTCCAAACCAGAAGTGCTGCAGCACAACCTCCGGGGTGAAGGAGCGCAAAGCGCCCAGTCAGCTCTTCTCCAGTAATATCGGCTAAACCTGCAGGATAAAGGGGCCGTGAACCGCGTAAACAGCGGTCACATGTACGGAGCAGTTTTCAATTACCTTGCGGTTAACCTCGGCGAGGGGGTCTGTGGCACTGCGCAGCAGCACAGCAGCGCGTCGCTGCCTCTCTGTTTTGCTGCTCCTCCCCGGGCCGAGTCCCAAACATCACACCCATCTGCTTTTATGTGTAGGTGCTCATCATGAGGTGCTGCTCCATCACGCTCATGCATTTCTTCCTGGTTTAGGTTTGAAGAACACTCATCTACCGACACTGTGCTCCAGCTATTCTATCCAGGCTCGCTGTGGATATTTCAGTGGCTAACTGTTCAGGTTGCTGACCATTGGAGGAAGCTGTCCAGCAACGCGCAGCTGAGTCAATCCCAGAACTGGATCCCTTCACAATAAGATTCTTTGCCAATTCAAGGTGACGCAACAGTTTTGCTATGTAACACCTCAACGAGCATCGATTTGGAAACCATGACAACAGTCCTTCCAGGACACCTTCCTAACTCAATGGTGCCGTTGCATCACGATGTGTCAGCTCCTATCTTTGAACACTTCCACAGCAGAGCCAATGCGGCTCAAACAGCAGGGTCTGCACCTGCTGTTCAAGAGTGGAAGTGGTTCTCACTCTTTGGATCAGATCGACTTTCTGTTATGTAGTTACCGTCATGAAGGAGTTGGACTTGAACACACACACACACGTGCACACACACTCTTCTGAATGAGTTCCTCCCCTTCTATTTCTCCTTCTGTTACTCGTCTTTGCGCCGTGCGCTCGCAAGACGACGGCACGTCCCCGCCGGCCTTTACCTCCCCCCTTCCACAGTCCAACAGTTTGTAAACTCTTTCAATATTGCTGCAAAAATCTTTATTTATGACCGTGATGGAGTCCCGCAGTGATGATGAGATATTACTGCTGATGATGCTTTACAGGTCAACCGGGTGAATTATTAACTCTAAGAGGAGCTATAAATAAGCGCGGCGGAACGGGAGGGGGGGGGGGGCGGAGTGACGGGCGAGGACGGCTGCTCTCGCCTTGTTGCCCGCGTGATTTACAGTCCGTCGCGTCGTCCGTTTACTTCCTCATTTCCATCGGCGCGTTGTGAGGGGGCAAAGCAGGATTGAGTTACACGCACATTTGTGTGTAGGTTCATGTTAAACCCATATAGGCTACACACATTCTCCCGACGTAAAGGCCCCGCTCTGAGCGGCGCGGCTGGCTGAGTCGCATCGCTTCCGAGCCAAGCGCCGCCGCCGCCGCCGTCTTGTATTTATGGAGGGGGATTTTTTTTACAGCATCTGAATGTAATTCGTCGCGCGGTGGAGTCTATGCATTCTAAAAATATCCATTTGCATCTCTTTATGTGGCCTTCATTTATTAATTTCCCCTCCGCGAGGTGCCGCGCGACAGCAGTTCATCAGACCGGGGGACCGGACACTACAGCTCCCTTCTCCCCCTCCCATGTCTCTGTCTCTCTCTCTCTCTCTCTCTCTCTCTCTCTCTCTCTCCCTCTCCCTCTCCCTCTCTTTCTATCCGCCTGTCTGGATTTACATAATCACTCTAATGTGCGAGGAATCCAGTCGGGCTCCCGTGCAGACACATGCCAGTCATCATCA
This sequence comes from Malacoctenus gilli, assembly GCA_032164315.1. NCBI lineage: Eukaryota > Metazoa > Chordata > Actinopteri > Blenniiformes > Labrisomidae > Malacoctenus > Malacoctenus gilli. The sequence continues at coordinate 17,736,460 of JASSRZ010000007.1, forward strand.
ATGGCAATCAGCTGGGAGGACAGCGCGCTGATTATTCCCCCCCCTTCCAGCGGCAAGGTGCCACTGGGACATTATGCCAGCTATGATAAGTAAGTGTATGAAAATTTCATCTGCTGATTATCGGCACCAGAATCCTCGCAGTTTTCTTCGGGATTAGCATCGCTTTGTTAAAATGTGCTGGATGAGTCGGTGACTAATAAGATTTGGCAAGACGGGCGTATTAAAAATCTTTTACATGCTCGCTTTAGCATCAGATTAGGACAGCTCTTTGAAACCACATTGACACAGCAAATTGTGTCTTACATGTGGCTAATTTGGAGCCAATACTCAGTCCTAAGAAGGACTGTGTGGACGTGCTGGCGGGTGGTCCAATGGGGAACATGAAAAAGGCCGAGGTCCACAGGTGGGTCGCGAGGGGGCGGACGGCCCGCGGGACTGACCTGTCTGATGGTCCTGGCCACTAGGCTCTCGAGGACGGGCCCCCGGTCTTCGTGCAGGAGGTGCACCTCGTCCAGGATGAGGAGACGCACGATCTGGGAGAGGGCCACGTCCCCTACGCTCTTCCTCGTCACCACGTCCCACTTCTCTGGCGTCGTCACCAGCATCTGAAAAAGAAACCCGGTTAATTTCAAAGTAAAAGCCTCAAACTGCTCAACAAAGGTCCTGTAGTACCCTTTAATCCTGGTATGCTCGTGCTATGACACTGACAGTGACGCAGCGCTGTCATCTGAATGAGACGCGTCACATCAGGATGTGAGTGAATTTGAAGACGACGTGGTTTGGTGGGTGGTGGTGCCCGAGGGGTGTGTGACTTTGACCAGGTTCAAATCCCGCTGACCCAATTGTAAAAACACTGGTGCCCCCCCCCCCCCCCACACTAGCCCCCAGCAGACCACACGGACACACCTGAGCGAAGGACGCGGCGCTTTTGAGTCAACACCAGAGTGTAAAGACGACCTGAGTGAGAAGCAGAGAGTCCGGCGTGGTGATGGGGTGAGCGTGTGGCACAAACTGCAGTCTGAGCGTTCACAAGAAAATCTCCATGGACACGGTAGACACATAATGACCGTGCTCGCGTTACTTTATTGGTGAGCGAAGCTTTCCGACGCGATAATCGACATAAAACGGTCTGTTCCGACTCTGTATTCAGCACATGGAGTCGTCCGCACGTGTGTGCCTTCATCTTGGCTTTGATTTCAGACTAATCTACTTCAACAGCATCATCACCTCCCGTCTCTATCAGCTGGCGGCCTCCTCTGCTTTCAGCCGGTGAAGGTTTTTATTATTCGCTCTTTTTTTTTCTTTTTGAGAGGAAAGAAAGAAAATTGAACAATGCATAATTAATGGCGTGTGAACTGTTTGGCAACCTGTCCGAGGGTGTGCAAATTCCTATTAAACTTCTCCTGTAAAAGCAGTTCATTAAATCCCCTCTAGTTTGCATTTAAATCAATCTATGCAGCCATTAGAGACTGGCGCGCTCGCAGAAAAAGGAAGCGCCGGCTCTTAATTGGAGCGACTGGTTAATCTAAGTGGAAGCGCCGGCAAATGGAGCGCGGGCCAAAGTGCTTTTTTAATTGCTTCACAAATACGCAGAAGGAGGCGCGGAGGAGGCGCGCCATTGTTTGGCTGAATGCTGTTATTTAGCCTATTTATCAATTGATCGCAGCAGGACTGAAATCAATCCAGAAAGCACCCCCCCCCATCTCAATTCTCAGCATTCCTGGAGAGGAAATGCAAGCTAATGTTTCTTAAAGGTGACAATTTAATCAGAGAATGTTTTTCATAGAGCCGAGAAGGAGCCCCGATGAAGCCACGGAGGGCCGCCGATTGAGTAACGCGGCGGGCCGAGCGGACAAAACGAGGACATCCAAACATCTCAACGACCAAACGGCGAGGCGGTGTCTTCTGAAGCCTGTCCAAGCGTTTGGGGGTGGTGAAGCGGGTGACATCACATGTACACAGAAAAGAAGCCCCCGGTGGCGCCGGTGAGTTCCATGTGAACTCGAGAGAGCACAAACCAGCAGTGGGCAGTGGGACCATCGACCCGATGTGACCCCCCCACCCGACTCCAGGCTCACACACCCCAGCAGCATCATGAGCTCCAACATCCAACCATCCCATCATTCCCATTCGCTTCTGAGATCAGAGGTGTCATGCTAATTTAGCTTTAAATGTTGCCAGATCAGTAACATCCCAACATACGAACACTAAACCTCTGAATTTTGAGTGATGGGCCGTTTTAGGTCCGCAGACCTCACGTTTGACACCCCAGCCTGGACATTAAGCGCTAACACGGGCTAAAAAGATGCTGACAGCAATTCAATCAGCGACAGATTAGCTCTATTTTCCTCTGAGCCAATAAAAGCATCCTTGAGCCGCTGTTTCTCATGCTGTTTTATTTTGGAAAGCACTGCTTTACTTTGTTTACTCAGACAACACGCCAGTGAGCCGCCCACAGAACAAAAGGACTAGAGAACTAAAATGCAATTCTCCAATGCTTCTCTGTCGCAGTGAAAACAGGAAATCAAGGCGCAGCGGAACAGCTCGGCCACTTCGGATTTCTCCACACGTCCTCCTCCTCGTCCTTCGCCGAGATAAGTTCGCTGGACTCCGTCTGATTTGTAACAACCACAGAAAATAAGCAACTTTATTGAGTTTCACCTGCAGGTAAAATTCAAATGGCCTCAATTGGAACTATTTCTCCTCACTTGCACTTTTGCCTGTGATGTCCTCGTTTTCCCAGGCAGATTTAGGAACAAAGAGGATTCTTCTCTGATTCTGTGACCTTAGAGTCGCTTTTATACAGAAAAGATCTTAAGTATTAATCAGAGGTAATTTATTTGTGTTATTTCATTTTAAAAAAATACATTTTGGAAGTATTTTGATAGGAACCAAACTCAGAGGTTAGGTCAAAACATAACTGAGCGTTCAGGAGCAGCTCATTGCAGTGACTTGATATTATAGATTAAAGCCCCTTTCACAGAGAGGATTGGCGTGAAGGTGGTATGCTGCATGGTGTTCCTGCCACCAGGCGACCAGCAAAGTGTACAGGCGTTTTCAGTTAACAGTGCTATTTCTGTTGATTTCTCTGTCTGCTCTTAGGGCGAGGAGCTCCCACGCCTGGTCATCGTCCAAGTCAGAATCATTCTGACGACGCTTTATTCAACCCCCCTCAGAGCAGGGCCCCCTCCCCACATCCGAGGAAGTCCCTCCCCCTGGTCAGGAGCAGCTGGCGTCCATGTTGGACCTTTTTTTTCTTTTCAGGTTCCTGCCACGTCCTCAGTGCATTAATTAACATGTGTTTGCTCTCTTGTTAGGTCCTAACATCAGCATAGGGGAGACATGGCTGACATTTACCCACAGTGTTTAGCAAAAAACTTATTATCGGATGATTAGTGGGATATTTGTGTGAGGCTCGCTTTGAGGTGTGCCGTTTATCCGAGCGGATTAGACACAGCGGTAGGTGCGCGTCTTTATTGAAGTCCTGTGGGTTTTTTTTTTTCCATTTGTGGACTTTCTCAAGCTTCAGCGTCTGGAGGGGAACTGAGCCAACAGACTGGATACACAGAGGGGGCACGGGAGGGGGGGGGGTGACTCTCCATTAAAAGGACTGTTTGAAAGGAACTTGGGGTGTTGTGATACATCGGTTTACAGTTTGTACCAGGCCAAACTTGACCTTTCTATGACCTATCAGTGAATTGAATGTTGCACTTTATAATGATGAATGTAACAAACAATTGCTATCGGCTACCGATCGAACTGGAAAGGACGAAGAAACTATCGTTTGATCGTCAACTCGTCCTCCAGGGAAGCAGCAAAGATCCAGAAATCATCGCTGCAGCCGTTTGTCCCCCTATTTTTCCGGCTGTCACGGTGTTCAGATGCTTCCTCGGATGTGACGACAGGAAGAAACTCACGGAGGGGAGAATTGGATTAGAAAAGAGCACCAGGACCCAGAGAGAAGAGCTCCAGGGTGAGCTGGAACAATGCGGAGTGAAGTGCAACACACACCAAGCACGGAATCAAGTAGGATCCAATAGGTCAAGGTCGGAAAGAAGGCACCGATACAAGAAAGGTGGTGAAGTGCCAGACGTGTTAAAGAGTCCAACAGAGAGAGTCTTTGCCTCAAAGAGAGGTAAAGCACGGCTCTCTGAAAATACAGAGCGTCACTTTGTTCATGAGCTGTGAAATAAGGCAGAAAAAGATACTGGGCCTCCTTTGCAGCACGGTGGAGGAACCATCACGCTGGGCTGCAGCCAGGGCTGCTTTGCCGCTTTTTGTCCACACTGGACACATGAAAACCATCCATTCTGAGGGCAATCATGGTGTCTTAGAGAGAAACGAGTTGTGCTGTGTCAGAAAAACTGGAACGCAGACAAAACTCTTGAGTCTAAGAGCAGGACGACAAACTGAAGGCCCCCGACTGAAGAAGAACTGATTCAAAGTGACCACTCAATAGTCCCCAGTCCAAGCCCAGTCTAGAAACCTTTAAATTTGCCAGTGTGGAAATAAATCCTGAGTGTTAAAATGTAGCACCAGTCATGTTCGAGCAACAACACACTCTTCTGCTCAGTGATGACATCACTCGAAAGACTCTCAGCTGCTTCATAGAAGCGCTCACAAGTCAGCAGCTCACAAGTCCAACATGTGGAAATATTCCCACATGTTCATCGTCTGTTCCCAGTTCTTTCTCTCGGACACAAGTGGTGGATCTTTGCTCGAGCATCCTTTTTTCAACTTCGCTCCTTGTTTGGAAAGTAGATTGAGAAAATCAGACTGAAGTTGTTGAGTTGTACTCTCCAAGACAACCGGTGTTTCTGCTCCTCCTGAAGAGTGTTCTCAAAGTAAGACGCTTCTTCGAGCAAAGCGCAGGGCCACGACACACATCGTTAACTTGCAGCGCTTCTATACTAATTACCCGTGCTGCTGGGAGACCGTGTGCTAAAGTGATCAACAGCCTAAAATTAGAGATCTTTACAGTAACTGCCATGACTCAATCCAGCGTGACATTTCGGGAAAATGACTTTAAATGTTTTTCACTTTCGCTTTCATGGGTTCTTTTTCCGTCCAACTTTTGTCCCCAACAGTTTTGCTCTTTCGTGTTCTTTCTCGAATCCAACCCAAGAGGCCCAAATTGGCTGGAAAACATCAGCGGCTATTTCAATTTCCCTGCGTGTGACTCGGCATTACCGAGAGATTCTGACACCTCCCTGCCTGGTTTGGCTGGCTGGCGACGCCGTCTTGGATACCATTAACTGATATTTCCTCTCTGGACAGAGAAGGAAGAGGGGCCTGAAAGTCCCAGGATGCCACCCACCCCCATATTGGCATCCACATGGCAGCCCTCCCCTTCCCAACCACCCCCTCTCTGTTTCCATGGTAACTATCGCAGCCACGGAGAGAGGAGGATGTGGGAGGATGTGGTGGGCGGGAGGAAGATAGAGTGGGGAGGTTAGAGGAAGACATTTACTGAATTGCGATATGTTAACGACTAACAGTCTGTCAAGGCAAACGGTAATGAGAAGCTTCTCGGCGCTGCATTGTAGTGTACAACTGCGAGCGCGTCTGCTCCCACGAGAACACGCTCGTAATTAGATAAATATGGAAAAAAAGCATGGCGACAATGAGAACTGCTCTTTTCTTCTCCGCTGTGCATGATGCCGGGAATTAACTGAGAGGCAGGGATGAAGTTATGGCCTCATGTGCAGCCTGGTGTCTACAGAAGGCCCATAAACGAGTGGGACATCCGCCTCGGGTCCTCAGAACTATGGTGGGGCGGACCACTCTGATGTCTCTGATTTTGGTTCTTTTCGATCACCACTGGGGATGGAAAGACCTCCGGAAGATGCAGGACTCGCTAGAGGCCCCATGTCGCCCCATTCGCCACACCCTCAGGTCTCCTGCAGAGCTGCAGGAAGTGTGCGGGGACGGTGAAGTCTGGGCGTCCCTACTGGGACTCCTGCCCCCACGAGACAGCCCCGGATCGGCAGGAGGAAAAGGATGGATGGTAATTAGTCTTAGTGACTTGGTGTGCTATTAGTGTCATTTAGAGCTGAAATACATCCATCCAATTACCAGCAACACCTCCAGTTCCTGAGGGGGGGGGGGCCCGCAGGTTGTCAGCAGGGCCAGCTGGGTGACATTGTCTTTCCAGCGTGTCCTGGAGAATTCCTGGCTGAAAGCTCCATAGCAGCCGCCGCGGAGCAGCTGCAACAGATGCCAGAGCCACCTCAGCCGTCTCCTCCCCACATGGAGGACGGCGGGTCTAGTCCAATCTCTTTGAGTTGATGGACAAAGGACGGGAATGAGAAAGAAGAAGATGGACTTTCATGAGATGCGATCGCCGTGGAGACAAAGATGAAACGGTGGGCGTCGACGGCAGGTACCGCCAGGCAATGCAGCGTGCAGTCGGACAGGCCAGACACATTGTCTTGGTTGAAAGAAGTATCAGGGTTTTTTCAGTCACACGCAAGTAACGAGTCATACAGAAGTCACCATCTTCTATCTCTTTAGCATATCACGTGTTCACCTATTCCTACTGTGAGCAGGTGAGACGGAAAACAACCAAGGTGACACGCTGCTGCGGCCAAAGCTTTGTTTGAATGCAGTCACGCTCCATCCCTGAAGGAGGGGTCGAAGAGGGAGTGGGGTGGGATGGAGACGGAGAGCGCGAGAGAAAGGGAGAGAGGGAGAGGAGATAGAGAGGCGCCGAAGAGCTACACTGAATCTGACTAATCATTCTCTTTGTCAAATAACCTGATAGAAATGCAACTTTAAAACACCTCCAGATTAGCTGGAATTGGCCCCATTTCATACTCGCGCACACGCGTGTGCACACACACACACACACACACACACCACAGCCCAACCTTTCCTTCCTGTATCCATAAGTCCCGCAAGGCTTATAAACTTTACCTCTAAGCTGTGCAATCGCTCAAATCCACCTCTTTTGGGTTTAACTGATATGCACGGCTCTCTTTTCTTTCCCAACCATCCCAGTCTTTCAGGTCGGATCCACCATCCTCCCACTTCCCTCGGAGCTGCTACCGGCGCGGCTCTCGCGCTAAAATATGCTCTCAATCTGCCGCTTTCATCCCATTTTCTTTGGCCCCCCATGTCACGACAAATCCCTCTTTTTTGCAAGAGCGGGGGAAGAAAAACTCCCGCGCAGGGGGGAGGGAGGAGCCTCCGCGTTCACTCAGTAAACACCTGAACACACAAAAAGCATTCACGCTGACTGGTCTACTCGGGGAAACTTGGAAGTCAACTACGGTTCGCTTGCGCTCCTTAAGGTACTTTATTTCTCTTTTTGATATTTCTGGCCGGAACTTTTTATTTGCAGGGCATCATCTCTGATGATTAATTACAATTACCGGTAATCACGATCCAACCAGGACGCCAGTTAACCATTCCTGCCTTACGCTCCGTGGTCAGGAGACATATGGGGGCAACATTAGCAGCTCTACACACACACACACACACGCACGCACGCACGCACGCACGCACGCACGCACGCACGCACGCACGCACGCACGCACGCA
>JASSRZ010000007.1:17775218-17788697 GCA_032164315.1 Malacoctenus gilli
TCCTCCTCCTCCTCCTCCTCCTCCTCCTCCTCCTCCTCCTCCTCCTCCTCCTCCTCCTCCTCCTCCTCCTCCTCCCCAAAGACCTCACCAAACTACTGCTTTCCCAGCCAGCTGCCCTCAAACACAGCACCGGCAGTGGCTGGCTGAAGAAGGCTGGAAAAAAGGAGGGGGGGGGGGACTGTATGCACCAGTATGAGTGTGGGTTTGTCAGTCAAAGTGTCAGTCAGACTGACGGGTCATTGTGTCTGCTGACAGCCGGCTGAGAGCTACAGCACTTCCATTAAGGAGGACCATCAGTCACTGGCCGTTGCAGCCGCCGTCCTCAGCCTGTTCGCTCAGATGGAGGATAACAGGGAGCGCGTATATCCGAGGCATCAGCAAACTCCGCTGTCAGCTCAACAGACACTCCTTGTTGTTCACACAGATCGACTCCCAACTGCAGGCGCCTCGTGACGAGGCGCTGGGAAACGAATGGCTTGGGAGGAGAGCCCTCTGTTATTTTATCAAACGCCCAACGAGAGTCCACTGGAATGCGCCGTCAGCCCCGAAAGCAGAAATTGTGAGCAAGGCAACAACAACGACGACGAGGCCTCTGGAGCGGAACCGTGTGGAATACAGCGGATGTGAGAAACAGGGTGCTCCCCCACCAATGACACACTTGTACTGGTTATCTGCTGGTAGCATGTAGCATGTAGCTCTTTGTTTACTTCTCAGCAAGATGAAGATCGTGTTGACCTCTGAACCCCGGGACTGAAGGACTTCCTCCTTGGATGAGAACAAAGTGGCTGGGGCCAGGCGGCGCGAACCCGATCAGGTGCGATGGACGAGTGAATCCAATTCAGATAATAAATAGCTTTTGTCGGCTGATGAGCTGCGGTGTGAAAACGGAGCAAACACAAGACGATAACGACCTTTCGCGATCGCACTCTAACGAGTTCGTCGCCGCCCGTCTGGGAGATATTGTGTTATTTCAGCTGTGATAATGCAATTGCACAAACGCGGCTGGACCCAATTTGGCAGGGCCGAGCAGCCCGGGCGTCGTCAGCAGTCTGACGGACGAACCCCGACACACACGCACACACCAGACACACACAAACGCACGGGCGACCCCCCCCCCTACCTCGTCCAGCTCCGAGATGTAGACAGGCTTCTCTTCAAAGCCGATAGGCATGGGCTCGTTGGGCGGGATCTCCACCTCCTCGTACATCTTACAGTTGTCTCTGCGGATCCCCTCCGGGAGCAGCATCTGAAGGACAAACGCCACGAATGAGGGACGAGGGACCTCGGAGACTCGAGGAAGTTTTCCTGAAATACCCTCCTGAATTCCAAGTCACGGACAAACTTTAAAGGCGGCATTGGTGTGGAAGATGGCAAACGGAAGGCTACGCGTTTCCACCCCTTTTTCTACGGACACATTCTAAGAACTTTACTATTTGGGTTTATTTGCCGGGTTGAAAGGATCCCTGGTAATCTGTTTGGTTCGTGTTCCCACTGCACCTCCGGAGAACTGACTCAGTTCAGGTTGAGGATCAATGGAGGATTGAGGGAAGACACTAAAGCTAAACCACTCGGTCACATTGAGACTTCTGCAGTCCCACCGCTTTCAGCTTTCGTCACCTTTTCACGCGCCGGTTTCGGCGTTTGTGACACTTTGTGGCTCGACCGGCTCGTCACCTGTTCTTCCATGGACTCGGCTCTTCTAAATCCCGTTCTTGACGTTTGGTTGACTTCCACAGTGAGTACAGCACACAGGGAGTTGGTGAGACTGCTCGAGCTTTACACTTTTCTCTCTCCTCGCCTCCACTGCATGTTGTTGGCCTCGCCTCTCTCTATTCTGGCCTGTGTTCTCTCTCGCCTCTCTACCTCTGCAGCATGCGTCACATACTTCCCTCTCCTACAACCTCCTCCACCTCTAAGTCGGGTCCTGTTATGCTCATGCTGGAGTGGAAAGGTTTGGTTCTCGTGAGTTAGTTGTGTTACAACTGAACAGTAACTTCAAACCGCCAACCGATGGGACCTGGGACGCCACAGTGCCACGTAGCCCCGCCCACTGTGGGATTTAGGCTGCTTTTGGTGGTGAGACTTTTTTTTGTCCCTTTCTAACGCAGCAGTTCTGCATCCAACTGTGAGTCACGTCCACTGACAGACAATTAGCAGCAATTAAGAGAGCAGAAACAGCCAGAGTCAGAAATTAGGGACCAAATTCTGACAGGCGACTGCTGCTACGCCTTGTGTCTGTAAACTAACCAATCAGGCGACAGCGGAACACAATGCATAACCATCAGTGGCAGCTTTCAGTAAGAAAAACACAACGGGTTACACAAGATCACCTGTCTCGAGGTATTTCTTTGTCCACTTCCATCCCAGCGCTCTGTTAGAACATCTGTTTGTTACCATGTAACAGCAGCAATCAAGCAGTCTGCTATGATAGGTCGTTGCAGGTTTGTGCTTCATTTGTAGATTTGATGTCATATAAAATGAAGAATGTACAATCATTTCATTGTAGCACAACTAGCACTTTTAATTTGTTTGTTTTGGTATCGATAGTTGTAAAAATCTTTAAAAGAATTAAAGTTAAAGGTCATGTAAAGCTGCATTCACAGTGTGTTTAAATGAGGTCAGCTAGCTCCTTGTATATATACTGATCTAGTGTGTATATACATCCAATCTCAGAGTGACTATGAGCTCATCCTACGTCTTGATTTGCTTTTTAACGTGCTACAGCGGACAACTCTTACCTGATCCTCTGACTAGTTCATGCTCACATTGGAGATGGTTTAGCCGATGACTGATGGCATCTATGAACCGTGGTTGAGTTCTGTTAATCTGGTAACATTAGGAACTAATTCAGTACTTTTCAGTCCAAATGGCTGGAGCGCAAGTGATGGAAAACCACAGATCTCTTTCTGCAGCAGGTGACATGAAGTGGTGTCCGAGTGGTGGGCTGAGGGATCAGTGCAACCCAAAGACCGTCTGTGATTGGTTCTGCTTGAGCCACAACATCAATACAAGATCAATGTAAAAAAAAAAGAAAAAAGAATGCTGTGACCTCACGGGAGCTCATTGAAAAAAGGCGTGTGGACAATGTGTATATACGCTGGGATGGAAAGTGGATGCATTTGCAGCCAGAACACTGAGCTCACTGGCCGGACTGACATTTATGAAGTCATCACTCTCACAAATTAAAGGTGAAAAGTTCCAGCAAAACATTCTGTACATCCAGTGCAAACAGTGACAGCAGATTTCATAAATTCCCCCCTCGTAGAGACATTCAACAGTGGCGTAAGTCTCACCCGGGCTCCCCCGACGAACGCGGGCGTCTTGGTGGCCTCTGCGTAGCTGTCATAGACGTTAGGGTAGCGGATGCGCTCGTACACTCGCTCCCTGCCCAGGACAGGTTCCCGTCTGGCAGTCAGCAGCGCCTGCTCCCTGCAGGAGAGACGCAGTTCAGCAGCGAAACAATCCCGTGTCGTACACGGCGACAACAAGGCGTTCGGGGAGAGCGAGCGTCGCGGCGCCGTGTTTCACGGAGACGCGGAGAGGGGACGCCGTCTCGTTTGCGGCAAAACACAGCTCCACCCGCGAACCTTCGCCGTCCCCTCTGCTTCTGCCTTGAAGGTAAACAGCGATGGTGATGGATGGTTCGAATGAAGAGGCGGAGATGTGAGACGTTGCGTTCCTTCCTAAAGTGGCTTACCTCGCGACTAATCTTTCGCTTCACACTGCGCTGGATTTGGCCATGCTAAGTTTTTAATTAACCAGATTGCCCCCCCCAACCCACCCAGTTCCGTTCTCCCAATTTGAACTTTCAGCTGAGTCTTCGACAAGTGAAGATGTGACAAGCGGCAGAGTCGTCGTCTTGTCGACGCGGGGCTTTGGTGAGGCTGCAGCGGAGCTGTCATGAAAAATGCAGGAGTTTGTGTGGTTTGTTGTGGATTGTGCAGGTGGAGACGGACACACGGAGGGAGAACAAAGACAGATGGGGGAGAAGGAGGGGGGGAGAGGGGGGCGAAGTTTGAAGCAGTGACATACCGCTGGGCTCTCATCTCCCTCGGGTCGAAGGTCAGGACGGCATCTGAGGAGTCGCCGTCGTCCGTCCCTTTGCCCCGCTTCCTCTCTTTCTTCTCTTCCCGGCGGTACATCTTCATCATCTGCTTCTCCTGCTCCGACTGGATGGTCACCTGGCACCCGAAGGCGGGCTTGCTCGCCTCGCCGCTGACTTTCCGGCCGACATCTGAGGGCGAGAACGGGCACAGTAAATAAAAGGTGACGCTATCAAAGGCTTCCCTGCGACAAGATTGGAATTTTCTTGCCTTCAGATGGAATTCTCGCGGCGCCGAAAACACCAGAGCACGAAAAACCTTTCGATGCTGCGAGAGACTGAAAGTCGCCGCATCCCAAACAGTGACCCTGACAGTGAGACTGGATGACATTGGGAAGACTCTTCTCATGCACACATATCACTTCCAGCCACTGCTTCTGATCCTTTGCAGCTGATCAGTCCAATTTTCTCCCCTAGGGCGACGACCAGCAAACATCGACGCAGACGAATGACAGCAGCGCAAGACCACACAGGAACCTGGGCTTCACGAGGACCAGCTGAGTGTGGTCTAAAGCCCGCGGTGTACTCGAGTGCTGCGGATGACCTCGTGTATCGTCGTACCGAGGGGTCGCAAAGCTTCCTTTAGCTTTGAATGTGCTGCTGGGGAGGTGAAGCGAACCGTCTGGCCACTGCGTGCAACTCTGACCACTGCAAAGTGTGAGGAGACTAAACTGAGATTAACTCGACAGCAGCTGTACAGTACTGATATCACACAGTGCTAAAAGGTTGCCAGAGAAAATATGCAGAAATGTACGGGGTGTTGTTTGTGTATCGAAGCCCTCAATAACCTCCTGTGGTGTCTAATATTGTAATTACAGGAAAGTTTGGAGAATATTTTCAGAACTTTAAAATAAAAAATCAGCATTTATTTATATTTAATCTGATTAAACAGCGTTTTGAGTTATTGCGTTGTGCACTCACTGCTTTACTGCAGGCGAAATCTCAGTTAAGACTCACAGTCTGGAGCTTGTCTACAAGAAAATCTCTCATGATGCTGTGCACGTGCAATGACCGTGAACCCAAAGTCCTGGCACTCCGATTAGTAGCGGGTGATATACAAAGCCGCTGGAGAATCCCTTAGGACGTCCCCCAATCACGGCCAACAGGGACGACACGTCGGTGCCCCCCACTGCAGGGATCCCGACTCCCCTCGGGCCCGGGGGGAGGGGGGGCTGCTCGGAGTCCCCCTGGGACGAGGGGAGGTCACTGCCACAAGCAGAGGCGTGTGGTCTGAGCCACATGGGAAGGGTAGATGAATGGCTCAGAGGACTCTGTTCTTTCTCCCCTCGCTTTCCTGCCCGAGGGCGGACCTGAGCACCAGAGGAGCAAGCTTTATTGTTGGAATTAACTCGGAAGTAGCAAATACTTTCCTGATGTATATTAAACAGCATTACTCTTCTCAGCAAGTTAAAGGCACGCGACACAATCAGTGGGAGCATGTAAAATTGGCGTCTGCGATGCAAACAATAGGTTTCAGCTCATGTCACCGTCATCTGTTGTACGCTTTTAATGATGACCTCTGGGAGCCTCCCCCCTGACCGTTTGCTCGTCCATCCGCCTTCGACCTAATGAGTACTTCTCCCAAGATGAACGGCTCATTCCAAACCGATTACCAACCCAGGCCCGCCGGCGGAGGTCACCGCAACCCCGTTCCCGCCTCGCTGCGATTCCTGAGAGCCCAGGAGAGTCCCGTGCGCGGGTGGGTGCGCGGCGGCGGCGGCGCCGCACGGGTTAAGGCTGCCGCGCTGCGGGTCTGCCTGTTTGAGACACAACAGCTCAATAAAAGGCAGGATTGCTCTTGAAAACAGATGAGATCTGATGATTGCACCATGGCCCGGGCTGATTGACTGAATGATTTCTCCTTTATCTGGTGGAGCGGCTCTACCTGCTGCGTGCCCCCCCCCCCCCTCCGCCCCTTCTCCTCCTAACAGCTCGCCTCTCTTCCTGTCACTCTCGCCCTCCTTCCCATTACCTCCCAACCCCTTTAACTCTGTCACCCTCCATGCACCGAATCCTCTGTCTAAACCGTTCCCCCGTCCTCTCGCTTCCCTCCCTCTCCAGGAGCGATTGGGCCTTGTTAGACGTCTACTCGCAGTGATTGCCTCCAAATCTCCAGGAATCTCATTTCCACAAGCGATCACGGCGCGATAATTGCAGCGAGGAGCGGCGGCCAGATAGATCGCGTTTGTTTACAAGTTGGTTTTCAAGGTGTTTCGCCCACTTTTGAAACTGTTGTCAGATTTTCCGAGAACAGTTGCTTTCGAGTTGACTGCTTTGGTGGAACAATGAGACCAACGGCAGTTCCGGCTTTCTATGCATGCAGACTGAGGGGACAGTTTTCCTCCCAAACCAGAGACCTCCATGACCCCACCTCCACCACAACCACCCACCCAGAACAATAACTTGTACTTGACTCGACTCACGGTCCAAGGCCAGGGTCAGTCTGAAAGGGCTGACCACTACACGCCATCTTCGGTATCTACTCTTGTTGTATGTATTTCAATGTTTTAGTTTGTTTTCTTAAATTGTCTGAGATCCCAATCTAAAATCTCCAACCTACTTTAAAGGGACATTTTGTAAGTTTTTACTGAAAAATATCTTTACAATGGCCTTTTAATTTGACCCTTTACGATTGAAGCTTCACTTGATGAGCAGACTGACACCTCAGTAGCTCAGCACCAAGACATCTATAAGCCTGCAGCCTATTTTCAGTAATGTACTTCGGATCGGAAGTTCCCGCGCTGTCTCTGCAGATGTGACGACAAGCGCATTCACGTTAAATGGGTCCAGCGGGTCCAGCGTAGCAAACAGTCGAAGTGCTATATCGAAGATGGAGTTTGCGGACACTCGGAAGCGACCATCCAGTTCAACTCCGACACCAATGGCAACTCCACGTAAGGTGAAAAAAGTGAAAAAAACGTTTCGAGTGCCGTTAAAAAATCAAAGCTTGAGAGCGACTGGCACCGTGCAAAGACAAGGGTCAACATCTGATATGCATTTGAGTCTTGGAGGGAGCTCAGAGCTGCGTTGGAAATAAGGGACCCTGAAATGGCTTTCTTTGTACTGAAAATACAATAAGACATAAGATCGACCATTGAAAAAGGCCTTATGTTGTTCTCAATTCACAATTGCCGGTTGTATGTCTATGAGTTCATTCTTTTAGGGTTAGTGATTGTTAGTTAAGAGTGCTGCAGTTCTGTGTTTTCACCACAGGTGGCAGTATTATTAGAAAACTCCGTTTGCCTCTTTAAGTTATCTTACTTGAGTTCATATTTCGAAACATTATAAATGACTGAGTTGTTCTGGGAGCAGCTGAGTCCTCTGCCTTGTTACCAGATGTGTGAGGCTGATGCAACACTCCCTGTTATCGCCAAGTTTCGTCTCTGTTCTGTTAAGAGGCAAATTCAAGAAAAGTTTCCACTTCAATGTGGTTTGAAAAAGAAAACGCTCGATGCTCCTTCAAAACTCATCAACAAAGGTGCAGCGAGTCTAAGGAGTCCGGTTCGGGGCGGTTTCCTGCCCGCACCCGACTCCTCACTGTACGAGGTTCGATGCCTAATGACCCAGTCTAATGACCCAGTCAAAGGCATTTGCACAGCCAAACACAAACACGCAACAGGAGGCTATTTGTTCCCTGCGCTGGAGCTGTCGGAGTCCCGCCGAGCGCCACCTCTCAGCACGGCTCTCCCCGCTGCAGAGGAAGAGTCCACAGTGTGCAGCTCCCACGTTAGCAGGACTTTTTCCGGAGTTTTGCAAATTTGATCTTGTGCCTGAAAAGACACAATCCAGAATACAGAAAAACTTATCCAGACATTAACAGTAGCGACCGCTGATTTATACGATCTTGTTAACATCCAATGACGAGACGACAGTTGTATTTTTTGGAATCTTGAAATCTTCCAATTGTGTCATCGTATGCTTATTCTTTGCCCCACATATCTATCTGTTTCTGTCCCAGATCCCAGCTTGGGAACATCTGAGGGAAGCTACAGAGGCAAACTTTTCAGCGAAAGGCCACCAAGTACTCTGATTGTTGAAGGAGATTGAAGACGGGGGAGTCGAAGCCGCTGCTCGTGCCCACCGCCATCCCTACCAGAGTGGGCCCCAGAGGTAACCATGCAGAGGAACAGTCCCCACATGGAAGTGGGAAAAAGGAACTTAACCGGCAGTCATCTTTTAACAGGAACTATACAGGCTTCATCAAGCTCTCCGTGTCTAGGTTACATTTACATACTGTCGAGGAACAAGGAAACAGCTGGTTTGTGTGAGTCAGGGCTTCGCGCGTGCACTTTGGCCAAGTTTTCCCCGACAGCGAGAAAAAAACCCCCAGACTCCACGAGGGCGCCGCGGTAGGCGGGCTGCGACTGCGCCGCCGCCACCTCGGGTGGCCCCCCTCATGCACGTTTATCTAACATCTGTCGACGCCATCCCCGGACGCCGTGTCTCTCTCGCACCACCCGTCCCGCGGAGAGCTGCCTCTATCAGCCGCCGAAAAAGTGGAGGGGAGCCACCCGGAGAATCTGGTCTTTGATAAACACGCGAGTGCCAAGCTGCAAACTGCAATTTAAAAAGCTAATCAGCAAGAGACAGGCATTCCTTCTAAATCCCACTCTTCCTGATGGCATGCAAATAGTGGAAAATTTAATCAGCCTTTTTTAACCCCTCCTGACTTTGCCCTCAGTCGTCAAGGCAACGCTAATCTCAAAAGCTGTCTGGCAAGTGGAATTTTTTTTGACGCTGATCGGGGAGTTTCTTTCGTAAATGAAAACCGCGTCGGCCGAAGGATTTTCGGCGCCGCGTCCGAGTGGGACCGACAAGCCCGACTCTTTTTTTTTTTTTACTCGGCACAAATAAAAGGTGGTTCAATTCCTAAAATTAGTTTGCTTTCATGTTGCCCAATCAAAGGTGAGCGCTAACGTTGCACTCGATCACAGGTCCCATGTGCTACACGGGCGAGCATCCATCAGAGCTGTCAGCCTGCCAAGATGAAGGATTTTGGGAATGAGAGGGAGCCACATCTAATTCTGGTCGCCGCGTATTCAGCCACACATGAGCGGCGGCACTGCAAGCACACAGGCGCGCGTCTCTCTTCGCCTCCAATTACTCTCAAATGGTACAGCTCCATCATGAGACAGCAGCCATGGGTTTTCTTACAGAGTAATTATGCCTCGTAGTTCCTTTCTCTGGTTGAAAACAAGGAAAAAGAGCAGAACTTTGGCCATTATTTATGAATGTCCATGTGAACATAAAGTGAATCAGACCTAGGAGCAAAGAATTGTAGCACAAACACACGCTGAACTGTTGTCGCAGTGTGTTTTTTGTAACACAACACAAAGCAGGACCATTTTTGACCAGCTGAACCTAAAGTCACCTGCTGCCGTTGAAAGATAGAAGGGAGTTTAAAGAAATCATTAAGATAAACTGAGTGTATCAAACCTTGTCAGAGGCCCCATTAAAAGAACACAGAGAATTCTGTTCAGCTTCTGTGTGAATGGAAAGACAGCCCCCCCCTCTCCTTCCTCTCAGGAGGTGGTTCAGAGGTGGGAAGAGAAAAGCCAGCGTCCCGTGTCGAGCAGGAAGATGAGGCGGCAGGAGAGGACAGTGAACACATACTGAGGTATCATAAATGCAACAGTCAGGGATGTTTTAAAGTTTAAGAAACAACAGATCAAGTTTTGCTTCACATCAGCCAAGAGAAGCGTGTGTGAGAATGTTTCTGCTGGAGCCTTGGAAGCGGTCTTAGTGCGGGAGCTGCTCACCCTGAGAGCACTGCGACTTTCAAACACCTACGTCTGTATGAAACAGTATGAGATGTTTCAGGTGTTTTGTCCTCAGCTGGTACATCCTGACCCTGCAGACCCCAAGCAGGACTGTGTCCAACGTGTGCCTCAATCACCCCACCCTCCAAAGGCACAAACCATTGGAAAAATATTCAGACTTAAAGACGCAAAACGGAGTTTTCTAATAACACTGCCGCACTGCCACCTGTGGTCAAAACACAGAGCTGCAGCACTTTTCTGCTCGTTCTCGTACGAGCACAATACAGAACAGAAATAATACCCTACAAAGAAGACATTGATTCATGAGAACGATGCTCACAGAGGTAACAAAACCGTCACTAAACATGACAATTTATGAACGCACCCTCGATCACTTTGAAGCGTAAATACTCTCGCTTGCGAGCTTTCGTTTCAGGCTAGCATGCTATCGCTAACCCTAATGGAATGTACTCATAGACATACAACCGGCAGTTGTGAATTGAGAACAACACAAGGCCATTTTCAATGGTCGATCTAATCTTTTCTTACCATTTCAGGGTCCCTTTTTATTCCCAACGCGGCTCTGAGCCTCCTCCAAGACTCAAATGCATACCGATGTTGACCCTTGTCTTTGCCCGGCGCCAGTTGCTCTCAGGCTTTGATTTTTAACGGCACTCAACAAGGTCTTTTTTACTTTCTTCACCTTAATGGAGTTGCCATTGGTGTCTCAGTTGGTACTGAACTACTGAGGTGTCAGTCTGCTCATCAAACGATGCTTCAGTCGTCAAGGGTCAAATAAAAAGGCCATTGTAAAGATATGTTTCAGTAAAAACTTACAAAATGTCTCTTTAACTCAAAAATTAACCATCTTTCTTCAAAGGGTGGGGAAAGAAGGCTACACAAGGAAACATAATAGAAGTACGGAATGTCAAAGTAAAAGTAGACGGTGGCGACGTCTCATTGTTTCACCAACAACCCAACAACAGCCTTCACAATTACAGCACTGAAAATGATAATTTAAGCAAATAACTTGAGCTAATTTATTCCATGATGACAGAGCTCTTTTGTTAAGGCTAGAAATGTTCGCTGTATTTTCAAAGGGCTGCTCATGGCGACACAAACTGCTGGCTTATGCAACTATATTAGTCTACATGAATGATTTAATCTGCAGACTGAATGAACGGAGATGCTGGTCCACATTAATGAGCTGCTGTGCTGTGTCACACCCAGCATTAACGACTATATTTAGGACCTGATTGCTAAATTAAAAAAAAAAAAAAAAGTGTCATGGATAAATGTGCACAACTTGGGAAAAAAAATCGTCCCAGGGATTTTCTGACAAAGCAGAAGCTTGCTCCTCTAATCTTTAGCTGCTCTTTGATGCACACCTTGCATACGGATGAGACAGCACCTTTCGGATGGATAAGTCATGCGTCCCTATCTTAACTTACGATACCAGTCAGCTCCTTCCAGCACCACGGTGGAGGCCGAGCGGCGGGAGGAGAAGAGAGAAAAACCGTGAGGGGGGGGGGTGTCCTCCAGACACAGTGCTGGCTCCAGACAGTAAACAGTGTTTGAATGGCAGGAACATCACGAGCAGGACTGGTGGAGCACAACACGCCAATCGCGCCCCCTGAACTCTGGAAAACACTCGTACGAAATTGATGGATTCGGCTTTTAGCTGCCAGCGGATCCACATAACTACTGCACGAAGCAGTGTGGGCTAATTGCACATAGGAGTCCGACCAACACTGTACACGAGTCAGCCGTGTTCGCCTCCGTTTGCGCAGGACGACTCTGCAGAATTGCTGTTACCGCGGAGCTGCAAAAGCAAGAATCTGGCAGCAAAGGAGGCTTTATTGAGGTCCTCATCAAGATATTGATCAAACACTTGAACTACTGCTTCCAGTATCAAAACAAGTTTGTGTTGTATTCACACATAAAACATCTAAGAATCCCTCATTCGTGGACCAAGCTAAAACCAAGGTAATAGACTGAGATGTTTCTTTGAGGTGGGTCGCTAAATTGACGTCTGTATTCTCTGCAGGAAAAATAAAAGCCACATACTCAGAATATGACGTCCAACACTGCGTGTGCGCATGTGTGCGCTTACTTCCTGACCTCGTGACCTTTTTGTGTTGACGCTGCATGTTCCCACCTGCCGTCTTTGGTTTTTTTCTACAGAAACTTCAACTTCCTCTCGCACCTCAAAATAGGTGCTTGTTCCAGATTGCCATGACAACCACTGTGTCACTCTCTCCTGACGCTGTGTCCAGGGTAAACGCTGCTTTCTGACCAATATCAGTGGGGCTCGGGTTCGACTCCAGGCAGAGCAGGTAGAGGAACACACTTGGAGTGGATGCTGCCATTCACAGGCTGTACCCCCCCCCCCCCAAAGTACCCCCTACCACACCCTCACGGTGAGGCAAGGTGGCCTTCTCATACAGCACAGCTCCCTGTCTGAGCTCACCTCAGTGATGCAGACGCATGACACGCAGTCAGGAATTAGACTGAAATGACTCGCCTCACAGCAAGGAGGTCCAGGGTTCGCACCCAGCTGGGGCCTTTCTGTGTGGAGTTTGCATGTTTTCCATGTGCATGCGTGAGTTCTCTCTGGGTACTCTGGCTTCCTCTCACAGTCCAAAAACATGCATGAGGTCAATTGGTGATTCTAAATTGTCCGTAGGTGTGGGTGGTTGTTTGTCTCTGTGTTGCCCTGCGATGGACTGGCGACCTGCCTGCGCCTGCAAAGAGCTGGGATAGGCTCCAGCAACTCCTATGACCCATAGGGAAGGATTAATAAGCGGTACAGACAATGAATGAAGTGAAACCAGCCAGGAGTCCCGGTGTGGCCTACCTCAGTCCTCACCTCAGGCAGTATTTCCGTGTTACTCATTAAACTCGGGGGATGAAAATAACCAATCATCAGTGCCATTATTATTAATCACTGCGAATTGTCTGATAATGTCAGGCCCGTGTGCGCCACGTGTGTCCATATTAAATGTGACTCATCATAGACTGGGAGCATAGACACAATAACGGCGGGTCATATCCATGCAAGCCGGAGCGGTGGGGGGGGGCACGGTGTAATCTTCCAGGCTCTTGAGATGAAGGGAGATGAATGCTGATTACAACACCGAGCGATCGCTGCGATCTGAAGGGATGAAGCAGCTTGATGGCTTTGTTTTGGTCACGGCGAGACGTCGAAACGCAGCGGCAGGGAGACGGCTGGAAGAACGGACGACTTCGAGTAAGGCTGCTTCATCACCTCTGTGTTGACGTGCAGCATTCATCCAAAAAAAACACATGACTGCAGCAAAAAATGCAGTTTTTGCTGCCAAACTGTCAAGACAAGACGCCTGGGTCAGAGCAGCCTCTGCCGTGGTGGGGTGCTGTTGGTCTCGGAAACGGTTGGGTGGAACACGGGTTTGCGGAAAGAGCTGCTGACCTAGAAATAGCAGTGGACAGCAAACACAGACGCAACCCCAGAATGACGGCGCGACTTGGCCGCACCCGTTCGCGGATGGTCTCTACATTACACTGTTAAGGTTGTTTCATTCTCATGTTGTACAGAGGGAACTTTTTTACTTTATGTGTCTTAGATGGGGATCACATTAC
>JASSRZ010000007.1:17814706-17829180 GCA_032164315.1 Malacoctenus gilli
GTACATGGGTACATCCACCCACACATAAGCAGTATAAAGTGCATTGTGAGACATTTAAAGGATCATCTTCTTGTATCTTCACTCGACTCATTCTGTCTTGACGGATAATTCCGTCGTTGATTCGTGAGGCTGTACCTGTGGTGATGGTGCCAGTTGTTGCTGTAACAGGCAGACAGCAGATGCATTTCGGTCCACTCTGATCCAGATGGACAGTAAGTAATGACAGCGACCCGTTGAGCAGTGGTCGCAGCAGATGCTGCATCTTGGACTCTCTTTGCACTCTTTAAAAATCTGTCTGATAATGCAACAGAGGCAGGTTTCCAGTCAGGCTGTAGTGTTGGTAGAAGATGTGTGGGACTGATTGTTGCAAACACTGCTGGCTGCCATACAAATCTGCTCCAACTGTCTGTGTTTTGTTACTCTTTTAAAGTGAAAACCCCCAAAAAAGCAAGGCAAAAGCCAGAAATAATAAATTTTTTACTCAGTATTGGAGTAAATGCTTTAAAGGCGTATTCAATTTTTTTTCTGATCATTTCCTGCATTTAGCGATCATATATTGCGGGTTGACGTGTCCCGCCATCTGTCCAGATAACAGTGAGACAACTCTGATGGGATCTTTCTTTCTCAGACTGATGGTGGATGAAAGCTCATTGATCCGCTCAGCTCCAGCATCAGATCATCAGTTCACACAAACTCAGCTGACCACGAATTACACTTTTTACGTTTGGATGTCATCCAAAGCTTCTTATGAAGCAACATTGGAATGAAGAAAAACAAGGAAGGTGGCAGAGCTTCAAAGTATCAGATTTGCACCTTGGAGAGCTTTTTTTTCTTTTTTTTCTCAGATCCAGGAAGACAAACTGGAGTTCAGCTGCAAGAGGGAACAAACTGCCCACACAGGAGCAGTCCAAACATCCTCCTCATCTCAACTCCACATCTAATCTTTTTCTTTATATTAATTCCAATCATCACACTGCTTGTGATAAGGTTAAGGCCTCAGAATACTACATTGAGGAATCAAACAATGTTGCCTTGAGCAGACACAACACGACAGTGAGAGTAAAATTGCTCCTTGTGATGTCAGAACATTGCACATTAATAGTACACATTGTGCAGTCACAGCTGCGTGTGGCAGGACGCTTAGGCACCGAAGCAGTGGTGTCAAACACAAGAGTTGGGGCAAAAACTGCCTCGCCAGTGGGTCCAATCCAGTTTCAACTGACCTTGAATGATGTAAAAATCAGTCGCCGCTCCGAATTTGTCACCTACTCACTTGGACCAAGAAGTAAAGGGCAGCTGGCAGCATTGCATGCGGTAATCCACCAGTGATGGCTCTCTACCTCTTTGACAGCGAGGAAAGATGAGCATGAGCATCATTATTTTGCGCAGGTGTTGGAGTAAGTCAGACCTGCCCATACACTGGGACACTTTCAGGCAATTTCGAGCAGGTCTTGTTGTCCAATCAGTTAACGCGAGTGACTGTGAAGGTTAGGGGGTTGCTGACTCCTCCAGCTGACACAGGTGACACATGATTGTTTGTTTTTGTGTCGTCATGGTGCGTTTACAGGGTTGTCTTTTTCTTTTTACTCCAGTTCTCTTTCCACTCATGCCTGGCTCTGCTGTTGCCAAGTGCCTCGCGGTGTTCGGCGGTCTGTTGCTAACTTTACCAGAGCAGCTCCAGAGAACGCACCAGATAGCTGCACACAGCTGCCCCGCTGCCGCTGGAAACAAACCAGTTCAGCCTGAGAGAACTGAGATGTCAACTTTTGGAGCTATGGTTTTACACCTGCTCATGGCTGTCTGTAGACTTGCTACGTCATAAAACAAAGAAATTAACACATAACACATTTGACATTTTTACTAATTGTGTTTGTATTTCCATCATCTTGATATGATTTGTATTTTTTGCTGTGCATTCCCACTGATGCGGTAATGGAATCCGCTCAGCGAGTAAAAGTCGCGATTAGCTGTCCTAAAAATCGGTAGTTTAAGTCATCATCTAAATTGCATAATCAGCAAGACACGAGGTGGGCTTTGTTCATGCACAGTTCATTTGCAGACCAAACACAGAGCTGTATGGATCTCCCGTCTCCTCTGACTGCAGCTTGGAGAGGACGCTTTCATGTTGTTTGTCCAATTAGTGTTGCCATACCCGGTCCGAGGGGGCGGAAGGGGGCTGCGCGTGTGTGCTGCAAATGGGGTAGAAGATCTGAATCAGATGAAGACATTGAACAGCGTGACATCGCTTGCACGTCAGAATTTCCAAAACGACAGAAAAAGTTGCTGTAAGAATATTCAGGAAGTTGCCAGATCTAGCAAGAACGTTGCCAAGTATGTCACACTTACTGGAGTCGAGACACCCGTAAGTCCTTTGGATACGAGTTACAAAGCAACTTTGAATGTGGCACAACTTATTAGATTTTGGACATTTGAAATAAAAAAAGATGTGTTTTTCTGGCCCCAGATCGACTGAGAGTCAGTAAATAACACAAGCTACAATCTCCCTAAATGTATTCTTTCTCACAATTCGAATTCCAATTCATCACTTTTTTTCTGCGTTGAAAAAAAATAAAACAAGATTTATCAAAGTTCCCAAAAGATCTGAATTTCGCAGTCACAAATCTGCGCGTCAATGTTTCCAAGTCCAAGTGCTGCACTTAAACACAGAGGGCGTGGTGACCTTGGTGTCCTGCAGCAGTCCGTCTCTTTGTGCTGTGGTCCAGTTCCAACAGTGACGGTGATGGATAGAGGTCCCAAAAAGAAAAGAGAAGCCTTGAGTTTCAAAAAAAGAAAAAGAAAAAAGGAATCAGCCTGTGTGTAATTGATTTACAGCTGTGACAAAACGCCTGGCATCAGATGTTTTCCCGGCGCTTCTCCTCCTGACAGCTGATCCAACATTTTACCCACAGCGCCTCTGAAAGACGAGGCAGCGTCCGTGCCGCCGTGTTTGCGGCCTGTGATTTAATGGCGCGATGCTACTCAAGAGGAATCAGTTTGCATTCTCAGATGATCAATTTGACAGAGACTAAATGAACAGATTGATTCAAGCCAGCGAGTAGCCAGACACCGCGCCACTGATAAACTTCATCCATCAACGGGCGCGATTGCTTTCTTTGGCGTGGAGCTGCGACGGCGCACTCCATCACCGTCCAACGGAGAGAGCCGTCACATTATCAGGCGCAGGCCGGCGCACCACGCTGACACGTGTGGGGGCCGACTGGCCAATCAGAAGAGTCTCCTAATGGGAAAAAATCACCATCTTGGTCAATAGATCAGTGGAGAAAACAATTCATGTGCACATAACAACCCTGTAGTGTTCATACTGATTATACTGAGACATGACTCACTGAATGTTCACAAAGACAAAGGTTTCTTTGGACGGACTTGGAAAGCCCTCCAACTACCGTGTGTCAAAACCCCTTCAAGGGAAATTGTTGGCCTCATGGCAACAACATGAAGACTGCCATGAACCAGGTGAGCTAATTACAACAACTTGCATAATCCCTTTGACCATAACAGGTCAAGTGAATAATATGTTATCACTTTGCATTACATGTTGCGGTGGGTTGATCATACAGTAACAAATGGTTTCTTCTTAATGATGAGGCGTTAGAAGCAGGAAATGGGCAGTTGGGAAAATTTGGCTGCCAAATCAATGTTGGCGGGTCAGAGCATGACCAGAACCATGGCTTTACCTGTCTGCAGGGGTCAGCCATGGATGGCATGGGCACTTGAGTCTTCAATGCAGCTGTGCAGTGAAGGCTGCCTTGCGTAGATGGACGTGACAGGCAAGCGACCTCAATGACATCGATGACATCAATTGGTGGCCAGTCTCCACCCACTGTCATCTGGGATCCACTCAAGGGTGACCACGACCTCTGATTCCTGCAAACAGCCAATGGGAGGATGATCAAAGCTTTAAAGATGGAGAGTGAGTCAGTGAGTCAATGAGTGAGTCAGTGGGTGTTTGCTTGTCTGGTGTTCCCTGCCTTTACCTGATGCTGGCTGGGATCGGCCTTCACTTCCCTACTGTGCCCCTAAGTTAGACAAAGCTGTTTTTAAATTATTTAAGGGTTGGAAAATATGTCACAAACAGTGTCGGCGACCGAGTGTAATGGTGACCACAGCACAGCATTCATACATTTGAACACGCCTGGAATTTATCCCGCCGACACAGAGGGAGCGTGTTCCCTTTATACGGAACGTAACCGCTGAAGTGCGGCTGAGCCGAATTTATAGTCAGCGTCAATCCCATGAATATCAATTTCACCATATCATTTGGCCCCTCAGATATGTTCACGACTCCTGCCACTGTTTTGGCTTGAACATGAGTGACTGAACACAATGCCGAATTTACTTTCGATTAATAACGTTTCATGTAGCAACTGTCATGCATCGGCTGTCACAGAGACTCTCCATCTGCATAAACAGAATCCCACTGCCAATTAGATAGACAACTGGCATTTCTCCCTGCAGCTATCGCTGTGAAACCACACTTCTCCCGGACAGAAAAACATTCGATTTTTCGCCACGATATGAAACACTTGGATGTATTACTGATCAAAAAGACATTACTGAGCTGCACTAAAGCCAAAAAAAAAAGATTCTTTCTGCAACCTTGCTTTTGTAATTGGATCGCAGTTTTGTGTGGGGAGGGGGGGGGCAAAAAGCATTGTTTTAATACTTTATATCTGTATTTTCACATTTACATAATGTAGGTTTGTTTTTTTGATATGCGCTAGATTTATCTGCTGCATTTGCTGTACCATCAAGTCTCATAAATTACCTCCTCCCTGCTAACCTCCTAATGGCACAAGGTTGTGTTTACTGCACCTAATTCCAGCCTTAAGTGTTGGGAGACTTGAACGCACACCCACGGGGCTGTTATCTTTTACCTGCTGAAGGTCTGCCCGCCCTCTGAAAACAATATTGTTCTCCCAGTGACCAATCCCTGCATCATAAATGTTTAAGGGAGTGGAAAATGAACCAATTTACAGTTCAGCTGCCCGTACAACGCGGAGACATGTAGGTGTGGGCTTGACCAAGATGGTGGAGGGGGAAGGCATGTGGTTGGAATTTTTAAGCGATGCAAAGAGTGACGCAAGTCCAGTCTGGAGACACAGAACCGCACTGACCGATAGCTGACAAGTGGGACGAACGTCCCGCTGGTCACTGGCCTCCAGACTGAAACTGTCACAGACCATCATGGGCTAATATTACATCTCTGAGAACAAGAGAAGGGGGAGGTGGGGCCAGCTGAGGCAAAGATGCCCAAACTTCCTTGTCCTCAGTCACTTCCTGCAGTCTGTCCAGGAGGGGGTGGGAGGGGGGACCCCAGGGTGCGACGCAGCCCCTTCCAACAAGCCCCAGGTCTTTTTCAGGGCCTCCACTCAGTGAGGTGCCACAGAACACCTCCCTGACTGTGTGGCTGGGAGCCAACCTAAGACAACCTCATTGCCCCGAACAGAAAACTAACTGATTGTATCCAAGATCTTGAGTCTGACTGTACACGAGGGGCACAGACTGACCAGTAACTTTGTCTTTTCACCCAGCAATGTAATAACTCCAAAAGTTTACTTACTTCTTGAAGAACAAACTGTGTCGATCATTTGTCCCATGTGCAAAATATGTCATTCAAACTTTAGATTGGTGGTAAAGCTGTGTCCTTGAAGTTGAGGTTATTTCATCAAAGCTCAAATAATCTTGCAAGGTTTTTTTTCTGCCCCTTCCAATCTCCGTTCCCGAAAAGTGTTTCTGATTGCCATAGCAACCCTTGTTTGTGGGATCAGTGCACTCAGTGCCACTTGAGGTGTGTGCTGCTCCAGGGGGCGGGCGTGCAGCACAAATGCAGGACAACAGCAGGACGGCCCCCTTGCCGATCTGACCCTCACCCAGCAGCATCACAAGATGCTCAGAATGAAGAGTAGCGTTATGGAGAGATAGAAGAAGAAATAGAGCTGGAGAAAGGTGCTGCTGGAGGAAGACTACCTGCGACGTTTTATGGCATCCTTCATCGAGTTGCTCACTGACGACAGAGCCTTTAAATGTGGTTGAGGAAAAAAAATACACCCTGCAGAGGTGCTAAATGCTCTGCAACCACACAGACCCAAAGGCGTCCAACTGTGATGCTCTGTGTATTCTGACACCTTTCTGCCGGAACCAGCATGAACCTATCCAGCAGTTTGAGCTACGGTAGCTCATCTGTTGGTTTGGAGCAAGGCTTCATGGTCATCACTTTTACTTGTCAGACATACTGACCACTGTGGACTGCAAACAGCACGAGGAACACATTATGTTACATTCACATGCTGCCTGACTGTCAGGTCCCATGATGAGGAGGTAATCAGTGCTCTTCACTTCACCTGTCAGCGGTCACAATGTTATGCCTGATCAGTATGTTGTCATGTTGGAGGCCGAGCACTGTAATCCTACTAATTCATGCATTCACTCAGCTGATTACTAAACTTTTTTTTTGCAAGCGTATCTCCTGCATCCTTTGCCATCAGCAGTGCGTTGCTTTTTGACTGGATCATGTGTTTGGAATCTGTATCTATTGTCGGTATAATCGTCTGCTCCTGCACGATAAAGTCTAAACCTGAACGTGACCCAATTTCTCAAAGTCTGTGATTGGCTGAGTGCAACAAACACAACCTATTTTATCCAAATGTGCACCGGCTGATAATCAGCCCCACGCTGCTGCTGATCTCGACTCTAATGTGTGGTTATTTAATGCTAGTTAATGAAGAGAAACCCGGGATGTGTTGACCCCTGCTTGGTCGTACAGTCCAGCAGTGACCGATGGGTATTCTGGCTTGTCATTGTCCTGTGAACTGCTGTGCTGTTGTTCATGTGAGCACATCCAGGGTAGTTGCTTTCGAACACAATGGGTTTGCTCCCCATGCTTTGCGACTCACTGAATATGGCTGAAAATCCGGACACCATCCGACGGCAGCCAGCTAAAATGGACGAGATTGCAACCACGCATCAGGGGAACAGAGGACGAGCAGACACACAAGTGACATTCTTGAATGAATGAATGAACTAGGTAAGGGACCACGTCACCTGGCCTACTTTGGAACACCCTTGGAGGAGCAGTAGGAGGATCTGTTGCCATGGTGATCCAGCCCCGGATGAGGAAAGGCTGGATGGAACCACGTTGGAGGAGATCTGAGGCTGACCGGCTGCTCCAGCAACTTCTACCTGAATTCATCAATGCGAAACGCGAGTCCTGCATGTGTCCTCTGTGTTCCTCCTGCGACACACAAAGAATCGGATCAGAGTCATCATGGAGCTCTGCTGAGAGCCTGTTAACGAGCCGCTCGTTAGCAGCAGGTGTGCTAAAGCTGGGACACACTGCAACCATGCAGGACCAGCAGGGACCAGGAGGGACCACCTGTGGTTAATACCTTGCCAAACTGCCAGGGGGCAGCTGCGAGCTCCACTCCTGCCAGTGAGTCAGTGGAGCTCATGTGTCAACCCGTTATGACATCCTGCGATTGTCTAACGACTTTACACGGTCGGCCTCTTTCACGGGACTCCGAGCGGCGCTCACGTGCCGGCCGTAATCGTCCATAACACGTCGATGATTCATCTCACCCTGGCTGCCGGCTCTGTTTGACTGAAGCCTGGGCCGCTCCTAATGAACCGGTCATCCCGTGTGTGGAGGTGTCTGATCCAAACAAAGCTCGCACTCCAGCCATGTGGACAGTCTCGGCGGATCGGAGACACCGCGTGCGCCAAGTGTCACATCTGTAGAAAAGATGAGAGCGGCAGCTTTGAAGCGGCCTCCAGCACTTTCTTGTTCGACTGAATCAGAAGCTTTTCTTTCATTGGGAAAACCCAAAGAGATCAGGACAGTTTGATCAAAGGCACTTAATAGAGGTATAACCAATTGATCTTCAACAAAACCTCAAGGCTGGAGTGGCCATCGCATTACATTTACATCTACAACTTGCATCAGCCTTCAGTTTGGAGGTCTTTTTCCACCACATCGTATTCTGACTCGTGTCAGTGAAAACTTGAACGGATGACGAAACATGGCAAAAACATCTTGCTTCCCACGCGGCATGGACGTCAAGGTCAATAATCAGAAGTCATCGCTTATAGTCTTCAAAACTGAAAGTGTGACAGAGTTTTAGTGTTTTAAGGAACGAGTGTGTGGAGGGCGCCACGTTAAGGCTGCACTTTAACTTCCCCTCAGGAGGATTTTCAACAAAAAGCTTGTTGTTTGGAATGATCAACTGTGTCCTTTCATGTTCTCAGCTTGTTCCAAAGCACTCACTGTTTCCATAGGAGATCTCTAATAATTGACCTTCATTCTATCGACTTCAACATGTCCAATCCTTAATTTTTAGGAGTTGAACGCTACCTGACTAGGATGTCTTTGCTTATGTGGGATTTTGTCACAGAGCAGTTGAAAATCACAAGTTGTATCAGGTGTTTGGAAACCATTTTTTTCTTTCAAATAAAAATACAGACAAGTTTTCGCAACATTCCACACACAAAAAAAATGATATCAGCAACCATCAAACACAGTTCTCCCTCTTTGGCCTGAATCACATACTCACCCCTTTTTTTTTGCACTCTTACCGATAATTTGAGCAAACAGTCTGTATAATATTTTAAAATTACCATTTCGCAACCACAATTTATGATAATGCATCCGACTACTGACGGACCAAAAGTGAGTTTTTACATCTGCATACATAACACATGGAGATGCAAAGCTTGAGCGAGAATAATTGAGAATAACTTAATCATACATTCACAGAACGGAGGAGCTGAGTGCTGTCTTTGTATTTTTTTTGCAATAAGAGCTTTTACACAGGACGTGCGTCGCAAGAAGGACGTTTCAGCTAAGAAATGTTTTTGTTTGTTTTATTTTGGGCTGGGTTGTTTTTTTCTTGCTGTGTTGGTGCTGACACTTGCTTGGGCTTTTTTCTTGCGTTGTGTTTTGATGTTGATCTGCCTATGCTCCCTCTTCACTTGTGATTACTCACACCGGTCCTTGCAGACTCGGGGGGTGGGGTGGGGGAGGCGGGGTCAGTGGGGTGTCGGGGAAGTGGAAAGTACACTCTCTGAAGCGGCTCCAAGTATCCATGACTGTGCGCACTCTTGGCGAGCGCGGTTCAGCCGGTGCAGTCGGCTCACTCCCGCTTGGAGGTGTGATGTGGGGAAGAAATGAAGGCCGTTCGGATCTGTGCTGCAGCACAAAGGAGAGGAGAAGGGCTTAATATCTGCTGCAGCTATTTCGACTGATTGTTTACCCCGATGGAGGGGGGTCTGCAACTTGCTGCCAACATTCTTAGCAAAGAAAGCCAACAAATGTCTATGGACTACAATTCTTCACAGATCCTTTCGATATTCTGAAAGTACATCATCAGTACTGGTCAGAGAATGAAGCCCATCAGGTGTCGGTTGAGTCCCACTATAAAGCTGGTATTTACTGAACAAAGAGGCATTTCTTTTACAAATGATTGAAGCACACATTGATGGGGGATACCGGGAGCTCCTGCTGAACACCTGTTTTATGTGACACAGAGTGATGCTGAGCTGAGAAATGGGTGCTGTGATCCTCACCAACTAAAATGCCGAGAAGATCCCCTGATATCAGGTCTGCCCAAGCCATTCCTTCAGTCTAGAGATACATCTGCAACAGTGTGCTTCTCGTATGTTATGTGACAAATTTTCATTCTCATCTCATGAAGTAAGAGTGAGGTCATGGAACAATTGAAAATAAACCTGCTTGTAATATCAGTTCCTTACATCTTCTCGTTGTCGGAGATGGAAATTGACAATAAACTAAGTTGAATAGACAAAAACTAAATGCTGAAAAACAGGAGAGGCTGATTGAGTAAGTTGAAGTTTTGAGAATCCTTCGGAAGTGATGTATCCATTGTCAGAGAGAACGACTGAAACAATAACAGACAAAATCTAAAGTAAGTAATAATCCAGAGCAGTAACTGGTGTCTCGGTGTCAAGGTTCGTGTGTACGCTGACCGTCTTTGTCTGAGCGTCTGGTGTTTGCTTGAGAGGGCGCACGTCACGAAGCGGGCGCGTGGAATTCCCTTTGTCCTCTGTTCCATGTAGGCCTGACATGTGGCTCGACACAGAGTCGTGTCATCTGATTCAAACGAAATGGCAAACAGCACTCTGCCTCATTGTGTTTGAGCTGTGCTGACATGTCTGAGGAGAAACAGGCCTTCGTCCTTCGTACGCCACAGCTTTGCTTTGACGTCCCGTGCAGCTGTTGCTGCTGTCCAGCCGCTCTCATCGGCTGTGATGCACAGCCAGGGCTTTATTACTGTGCATCGTCCTTTTACAGCGGCAGTTTCTGAGCGCTCACAGACTCCTACAAACATCAGTGCAGGGATCTGCAACCTTTACTACTGCAAGAAATATGTTTGGCACTTTCCCACCCACAATCAAATCAATCTGGAGCCACATAAACAGCCTGTTTACCTTTAACAGGACAAGAACATGGATTTAAACTAATGGATGGTTTTGCTTATACAGTAAAAAGGAATTTGTTGTTGTTTTTTTTTATACCGACATGTTTTACAGACCACAGTTTGTTTTCATAGCAGCTCGTGTTCTTGTGAAAGCTCCAGGGAGCCACTACTGAAAGGATGAAGAGCCACAGGTTGCAGACCAGATACCAGCAACAAAAGATTTTAACAGTACTTTTTACTGCAACCATGCCGTGTGATAATTTACTCTGGAC
Source organism: Malacoctenus gilli (assembly GCA_032164315.1). Classification (NCBI taxonomy): domain Eukaryota; kingdom Metazoa; phylum Chordata; class Actinopteri; order Blenniiformes; family Labrisomidae; genus Malacoctenus; species Malacoctenus gilli. The sequence continues at coordinate 17,825,430 of JASSRZ010000007.1, forward strand.
ACGAAGCCTCTGCACGACGATTGGAGGATCCGACTGAAGCCCATCCTGGTCCTGCATCCTGTCAACGTGTCCCAGCCTCAGCACACCTGATTGCAACGCGGCCTGTCGTGAAATTGCTGGTTTGCCGGCTTTCAGCAGAGCTTCATGATGACAGTGGTTAGATTCAGGTGTGTCGTAACAGGAACAGCTTGGAAACACACAGGCCTATGGCCCTCCAAGACCAGGATTGCCTCCCATTTATCCCTTTTCGATTGACAGTGATTTGAGCCATGCACTTGCACTTGCACCAGGGCATTTTAAATCACTTCAGTTTCACTGCAGAGTTTGCAAGAGAAGCTGACAGTCAAGTGTGCCACTCATTTCTTGGTGTTTGCATATTAGTATTGTTCATTTCTACTGCGCAGCTCACATAATGTGTGTTCAGGTAAATATGTGTTGTTTACAAGTGGCTTCAAGGCTAACTGCTGTAATGGCTAAAGCAATGCAGCTCTGCTGGATATTAAGAGCACACTAATTAAGTCCTTGGAAATGACACTCATTAGTACAACAGGATCAGGGAGTGTTTTCATCAAGAGGAACAAAGGACCGAATTGACATCTTGTGAAGGAAGTCCAAATGGACTCCCCCTCATTCCAAAGTGAGCATCCACTACTGGTCCAGATGGTCCAAGTGTCAGGGTCAAAGGAGCTAAATTCAGCTATGAACACTGAGTTTGTGAAAGCTAAAGGGAGCCACTGGAGAGAGGCTGAGGAGCTGCAGCTTGCAGACCCCTGCACCAGTGCGTCTCTCTGATGTGGGACCAAGACATTACCGCACACTGACAAATCACAGCTTAAACAGTCAAGCAGAACAAAACCTTTTTGTCATATTTCAGAAAAAAAAACATTTACCCCAATATTAATGTCTGGTTGGGTTTCAACACCAAATGGTCACTGGCTATTTAATCGCCGATTTGGAAGTGAATGTTGATTTTTGATCATGTTTTGTTATAAAAACCCCAGCCAACTCAATGGCCATGTACTGTCTGACCCATCCAAGCATCTTAGTATTTCAGCGGCAGCGTACGATCCATCTAGCCTGAGGGATTACGTCACCAATCCTCTCTGCTGTTGGGATTACTTCAGCCACAAGAACATTTGTAGGTAGCGAACACTTTCCCGAAACGACATGTTTTACCACTTCCGCCTCAGCACCTCAGATTCAGTGCACTTTACGTGAGCAGTCCTGTCAATCCCTTCCCACTTGTACACTCACAGGAATGGCAATGTGTCTCGTTGTGTCTTACTGTGTGTCCCATCTTTTTGCCATGCGAACTGGGACAAGCGCCAGTCCATAAATTTATCCCAATTAGCCAGGTAGTTGATGGATTTTTGGGTTTCTCTGCAATTTTCCCTCATCAATCTCAAATCAGGCTACAGTTCTGAAGTTAGTTCCAGAATCAAACGAAGTAAAGGACAAAGTCAGAAAAGGGCTGGGAGGCACAGTTACGTTTCCATTAATTTAAGTTATCCTTTATTGCTTCCTTCTCTGAACTAAATCCAACCCCTTCATAGTTATCCTTTACTACATATTCTTGGAGCAGTGCCTGGGGAGTGTGTGTGTGTGTGTGTGTGTGTGTGTGGGGGGGGTCTTCCTCAAAAGCCCACTGCAAGCCACCACTCCCCAAGGAGAGTTACAGCCCTCCTCAGAGAGGACGGAGCCGTCTGCAACTTGACATGCGTCGCTTTTTTCACTTCCAGGTTGTGGGTGGGCACCCCGTGTGGCTCCGCATCAATCCTCAGTGGGCTTTGTGGGCGTTCCATCCATCCACCCTGATCCCTTGGACACGGTTGTTCAGACCTCTGCGTTTTGTGCCAACTTTCCTGTGCAGTCCGTACAAGTAAATGAGGGCGATTTGAATAAAATCCTAATGGGTTCATCATTAGAACTGCACTTTTTATTGCACACCTAACTGTTGTAAAATGGCCAGTTCACTATTAAATCTCACTAATCATTAAACAGCGCTTAAATGGGAGCAGCGATGCTGTGAAATAGACTGAAGAGTTGCTCTCAGGTCAGGTTGAATTTCAGTCATAGAGATTTGCTGGGGATCACAGCCCAGTCTGCTCTTGTGTAATGACAACAAAATAAACTAAAGACATTTGCCCAAAAGTGTGTCGAGCCATTGGGGGAGTTTTCTTTCGGCTTGGTACCTCATCAGGGAAGGTGTGGACGTTTCCCGGACCCCAGAGAGGGAGACCTGCTGCCAGAGCCTCATCACATTCTACATTTGTAGCATCATGTTCCTCTATTCATCCATCTTTTTCAAGACTAGTCCTCACACAAAGGTGGAGCCAAAGACAAGGGAAGGTGGGTGAAAGGCAGGGTGCAAACTGGAGTGAGTGAGGTCACCATGTTGTTCTGAAATAAGCCTCGGACCATTGGCTTTACTGGTGAATTTAAATGTAGTGAGGGAATGTTTTTGAACCACTGAGAGAGGGGATCCCTGGGAGGAGGAGGGGGGGGGGTCCAAACAGCTAAATAGAATATGAAGGCCTGAAGGAGGGCAGAGGGCAGGGGGTAGGGGGGGTGCAAGGTTTCAGAGACATTCAAATCTGAGAAGGAGGATCTTAGGCTACATTTAGACAACAATGATCTGAACAGGTAAAGCATTTGTCAAGCATTTTGGAGGGAAAATGACATCTTTGTCTGTGACATAAGCAAGGGAGTGATGAGAGTCAATGTAAGCTGTCCGTCACATTCCTACCATTTAGACAGAGACCTGAGAGGGAACTTTAATTGTGCTTTGAACTCCCATAAACAGTCTAGGAGAAAGACGCCATGCAGCCAAATGTTTTGTCGGTTTCACCTATGAGTGGTATCAAACAAAATGGCCCTTTGTTGATGCTTGATGACTCACTCATTAACCTGCACAGTGCTCAGCCAGTGTCTACAGTAACACAGCTGTTCTAACATTCTTAACACTTTCTCCCGAATCACAATCATAGACAATTAAACAGGTTGCTTTTACTGGCAAGTATTTACTTGTCATTTCCGCGAGATAATCAGTCAATCTACTTTGCTGTAACACATCATTTTCTAAGTCCACGAAACTGAGCCCCAAGTGTAGAGAAGGTAAAAGTTTTGACGTAGGATGGTGGTCTTTGAGAGGGGTCTTCCAGCAAAAACAAACTGAATACCCAATCGAGCAGGTGTGGGATAGAGACAGGTGGGAGTCGACTCACAGGAGCGCAAGAACTGAAATAGCAAGACATCTTGTTTTTCAAAATAAAACACGAAAAAGAAAGTACTCGTTCGAGTGCTTCAAACTGGTGTCCAATAACTTGCGCTACGCCGCTCATGAATGCAAAAAAAAGACACAGACTCCAGGTTTATTTGTATACATTGTGATTCACTGTGTTGTGCTTCAGGTTTGAGGTTCACCTTGCTGCAGGAAGAGTTCAGCCTCTATGTGCATGTGTGGGTTTTCTCCCACAGTCCACAAACCTACTTAGGAGGTCAGTTGGTGACTCTGAAAAGTCCATTTGTGTGTATGTATGGGTTTGTGTGTCTCTGTGTTTGCCCTTGTGATGGACGGTTGACCTTCTCTGGCCCCGTGCCGGCTGGGATTAGCTCCGGCCCCCCTCTCAACCAAGGTCGCAGGAGCAGTAAAGAAGACGGCTAAATAAACAAAGGGGTTCCTCTCTTTCTTTCTCCCTTTTCTTTGAGCCTTCTATTGATTTGGGGGAGTTTTTGCTGCACTGCTCCGTCC
>JASSRZ010000007.1:17911048-17922377 GCA_032164315.1 Malacoctenus gilli
TTTTTTAACCCCCCCCCCCCCCCCCCCGCGCTCCCCCCTGCACGGAGCGACTCCCACAAGAAGGCCCCCCTCCGCCGGCTGCCCACAGGCTTGGCTGGCTCCCGTTCGTCTACCTGTAGACATTCACACTGCAGTCTTCTCGCTCGCAGCCATTTCAGGTGTTTCTGCCTCGCTGAGGAGGTGAGAAAATCCCCACCGCATTCCCACCTTCTGCAATAAAGCCTTTACACCCTTTCGTGTGTTGCTACAGCTTCACACATGTTCTTGCAAATTGTGTGTCTGTGTGTGTGCGCATGCAATGAAAGTGTTAATTTAGCTCTTAAGAAAGTGTGTGTGTGTGTATGTGTGTGTGTGTGTGTGTGTGTGTGTTTGTCTTTCTGTGCCATCTACACCCCGCCACATGTACGGTGTGGAAATGAAAGCTCCCCCGTGTGGGGGTGTAATGGAGAGCAGTAGTGGTGCGAGCATGGAGTGTGCGTGGGAATGCTCGTGCTCGGGCCCCCGGCAGGTGTTGCTGCCGGTGGCACACGTGGGAAGTGAGAGCCCATTCTGGGTCCACGCCACAGTCGGGTTCGCCGCGCTCCGCGTGTGGGAGGGCCCCGGTGTCACCAGGACCCACCGCACAGGGACCCCACAGATACCGTGCTCACCTCGCATTGGCCAGGTGCAGTTAAAGATGCAAATCAGCGACCACCAGTGTGATATTTTGATCCGGAGTCGGTTTAGTAGCCATGCAACCTGATGTGCAACAAGACCCTGATGACATCCTTCCATCAGAACCAACAGTAACCTCGGCAGCTTCACCTCCACCCAGCTGTCCCCCTTTACAGCTTGGACTTTGTCCTTGAGCTGACTCCTTGTCTCTGCTTCCTGCTCATTAGCTTTGATGGGGGATGCGTGCACACGCAAACAGGCGCCATAGAGAAAAAAAAAGGACAATCAGCGTTCCAGTCATAATTTTTTGGCAATGAAAGTGAAACAACAGAGCAGATGGTGTTGACAGTGGTCTGAGTGGATCTGACCGCAGAGACCGAACCTGCCCACTGCCACGGACCCCCGGGTCCCCTACGGAGCGCCATCAGCTGGACCGGCGCCTCCACTGAAAACACAGGCTTTCTTTTACAAGCATCGGCAGTCGCTGCAACATGGCAACGGCAACTTCACTCTCTGAAACTTTGGAAACCGATCCCCAAAGCAGGTGCAACCCATTCATTATTAACCACTGCTGAGAGGGAATGGTTAAAGCAATGGGGTACTAATGAGACTAATTGAAGGACTTTGAGACATTAGTGTGGAGACATCATCTGCCATACTGCTTACTACGTATCTTCCAAGACATTTTCAGAAGCAGCTAAGTTCAGTAAAGTTGTATAAATACATTTAAACTTAAGGTTTAGGTCCATGCTGGCATCATCACAGAGATTGTTACAACCACTTCGATCAAACAAAATGTTTGAAACTGAACGCAACGAAACTAACTCCTTTCCCAGAGTGTGTTGCCATCGCAGCACAAGAAGACGAGAAGCTGGGGCTTGAGAACAAAAGCTTGGAAAATATCTTAACATTCCTCGCAGACTGTTGCACCTTTGACGCAAATGATGTATAAGTAGCCTGTAGATTCATACAGCTATTGGTGATTCCAAACTGGGCAGTAGAAACGCGGCTGCGGAACAGGTGGATGGGCTTACAGAGAAGCCATAACTGCATGTGTCACCGTGCGAGTATAAAGTCTGAAAGTCCTTCAGCTTGTATTGGAGGTCTGATGACAACAAGAGTTTCTCCCAATCAAACCTTGAAGTCAACAGTCAGTGAGCTCAAGTATGTTCACAGAGAGTTTGAACAAAGTTTGATGCATCTGCAATCTCTCTATTCTACTAATCTTCCCTGAACCCGGTGTGTTGTGCTCTATCCAGTATCTGTTGGAGCAGCTGAAGTCCTCAGAAGGCTAAAAAGTCTTCATTCTGCGTGCCGGTGGGTTTGTTTTTGTGTGCATTTTTTGTGTGGCTTAATCTGCATAATTAATGCGACAAATATCCCGGTGAATCCCCCAGTGACCCGCTTGTTGCTGTTATTATAGCAATCCTGTGGGCTGATTATGTGCTGTTGATGCTTTGTAGGTGGTAAGGCAAATTAAACCTCGCAAGGTGAGAGGTAAGTGCCGGTGCTGTCCAGCGGAGGGGCTGATTTAAAAGCCCCGTTGTGGTGAACTATGCGGAACCATTACCGACATGAAGTAAATGCTCCAACTCGGTTTGCACGGCGGTGAGATACGACTCCGGATTACTGTTTTTTTTCTCTCTCTCTCTTTTTTAAAACCGGTGGCATCTTTCCAAGCTGTTAATCACACTGCAAACAATAGCAGAGGATACACAGATTTCACTGATTAGAAGATATTTAGAGCAATAAGTGGGCAGGACATTGATTTTCATGACGAGTTCAGTGATAACAGAATGGCTTGTGCCACTGCTAATGGAGATTTTAATAAAGAAAGACAAGACAGATAATGACGTTCATGAATTTGCTAATTGCGACGTCATCATGAAATATAAGAGCTTGTTCGAAGCTAGAACTTTGGCTCCTTTCTCAGCATTACTGATCTCATTGTAAGCAGCACACACAAATGTGTTTAGCAGCTGGTTTTCACAGCAAGCAGGAACAGGACGCTTATGTAACCGGAGTCGAACCTTGCAACCTTTAAATTCAGCTTTAAAACAGATAATTTGATGCATTTATGTGCTAGAATTATTCCTGTAGGTCCACACACTCACTCACTCACTCACTCACTCACTCACTCACTCACTCACTCACTCACTCACTCACTCACTCACTCACTCACATGTGGGACCCCTGTCAGTTGTCAGCCAACATAGTTGCATAGTTGGAGGAATTTAATAATGGGAATGTGCGAAATGTTTCAAGGAGTAGCACAAGCAAAAGTTTCACCTTCCGAAAAAGAACTGAGACATTATTCTTACACTCTGCACCTCAAGCTATTAAAGAAACCTCAAACCACTTAAAGAATTTGATTAGCCCGGATTTCAAAAGAGGAATTCGGACCATTTAAGGTTTGAATGCTATTTTTGATGGTTTTCTGCCTTCAAGGCCTGATCAAACAAGATCCCTGATAACACATGGCAATATGCGGGCCAACACAAAAAGGTTGCACTATTCTTTTGAGAGTGGAGGAAGGAGATTGATCAGGTGAGAAAAGCAGCGTGATTGACACACACTAAAAAAAAGTATTTACATTTTTTTTGCACATATATAGTTTATATGTCATGGAAAAAGTGGATCGTGTGCTGCGTGTCCAGAAGAACGGACTGGCACATAGGAAGACGGTGTTCCAAGTGACGTTGAGGCAGACATCAAGCAGATAAGGGATAGAAACCATTTATTCGTAAGAATCAGGCTGGGAGGATCCAAATGCTGAACTTCTTCTGAGCACACCCACAGCGGCGTCTCCAGGAAAGGCTGAGTCAGTTTGCACCACATTTGCATACTGTAAACTCCAGGTCTAATTCCAAAGAACACAAACTTCCTCAGCTCACACAGTAACCGAACCATGTCCCTGTACTGGTAAGAGGTTGAGGTGGGGAAAGTGGGAGCGACCGCCAAGCTCCACCCCGGTCTTCACCACTCTGGGCCCTTGAGCAAGGTTGTTAACCCCTGACTGCTCCCTGGGCACGGCACTGCAGCAGCCCACTGCTCATAGTGTTTGCACCTAAGGTTAACTATGAACAGGCTGGGCTAACTGCAGAGAAATAACTTCCCGAAAGGGATCAATGAAGGATAGCTCACATAAAAATCTGTTCGTATAGCCACCCTTCAGTATTTATCTGGTGGAAATGCCTGATGAATGAAGGATAGACAGTGTGCAGTCTAATGCATATATGGTAGACGCAGTCCTCACTTTGTGTCCACACACGTTTGCGTGCACTCTCCAGTTTGCACAGGTTTTCCTGCCGGCACAGAGCCGGCGGAGATCGGGCCTGGGTGGCATAACGGAGCAAACGTCGAGTATACGCCGGGTCGATTTTCACCCAAACTGTTGCGGTCGCTCTCAGTGTGACACTGTCCTGGCGAATTAGCTCTCTAACACGACTTGTAAATACTCCCGAAACCACGACCATCATCATTACCAGCTCCTCCAAATAAACAACTGCGAGCAGCTAAATATGCAGAATTAGAAAAAAAAAAAAGGAAAGAAAGCGCCACTGAAACGTACGCAGCACACAGACACACACCCGTATTCCCCAGTTGTGCGGCAGCTGGCTCGGAGTTCCAGCTAACCACAGTTAGAGATACTAGTTTCCCCCAAATAGGGAGCAATTTCCTCCGAACGCATGGTAATGTTTGAAATAAATAAGCTGCATTATGCATAAAAGGGAAAATGATTACCCACATTTAAAAGCCTTTATGAATATTTATAAAGTGTTTCTGTCTGGGCTCATTCCTTTCCCTTTTTGGGTACCGAGTCACGAGCAGCTAATGGGAAAGCCGCCGTTCGCTCTGTTTCACTCCGGACCGTTACGATTCTTTGACTTTACATCAGAAAATATTACCTTTGATTAGCGAATTGGATTTTTTTATTCCTCACGGCCTCATTTCAGGGGCTTTCAGACCTTTATTTTTTCATGTGCGTGCGTCTCTGTGCGAGGGGTCTTTTATGTTTTAAAGGAGCCCCGCAGGCACGAGGTTCTGTCGGACAGCCTCCCTCTCTCCCCCCTGTAGCTGTGATTGTCAGGGTTAGTTGAAGGCGGAGGGTCCCGCGTCCCCGCGGCTTTGAGGGCGGCGGGATCCGGCGGCGGCGACATGAAAAAGGGGGGGGGGGAGAGGCGGCTCAGCCGACCGGCTGAGGGATTTTCCCTCATCACAATCTCTCCAAATGAAACCATTATCTCAACATTTCTGCCCCAGGCGCTCTCGCTCGGACTATTTTGCTCTTTTTTTCCCTTTGTACCCGCGCACATATCTGTGCCTCCTTTGCTGCCCTCAGTGCCTCTGTTTTTTGGGGGGTTTCACGCCCCGCATTTTGGTGAGAGAGATGAAAGATGGAAGGTGACAGTGGCAGAGATGGTGGATTTTGCGGGACGGGGGGGGGGGGTGTCGGGGGAGGCGGATCCGAGGAAGAAGACGTGTCGGAGATGGAGGAGACGGCGGGCGACTGCGCTTGTGTGTGACTGGAGGTGACTCCTAATTCATCCAGGGAAAGCTGAGATTCGGTTTGCTTGTCATAACAGATGCCTCAGCCGTGCCCGGAGGGAGAGCTGTTCTCCACCTGCCGTGATTCAGTTTGAAATGTCTCCTAATGTATTATGTGGCCATAATGGATCCCATGGCTCATACCTGCAGACATGCCTGCCTTTTATCTGCACACATGGCAGCCACCCACCCGCCTCTCCAAAAAGAGAGGGGTAAAAAGAAAAGAAGGAGAAGAAACGACAGAGTGAATGGAAGGGGGAGGTGATCATAGCGGTAACCGTGAATAATAGCATGGCCCCAGGACTCAAACGAATCACCTGTAGATGATTCCATTACATGTAGCCACAGAGGGGCCGTTTGCTGCTCCGCAACCTGCTTAGAAGCTGCTTTTTTCTCTCAGGACGGAGGCAATGAAATGGGAATTTAATTACGCCCATCAATGTCTGATAGGCATCAAGTTTCTGTGGCGACACGGGACACCTGCGAGACGAAAACCGCGATGCTGTGGAGCGAAATCGCCTCCGCGAGCCAAATCTGTGCACCCTTGAAGGTGGTCCAGGGCTCAGTGGTTTTGTGCTCTCACCCCAGGGAGGGTGAGAGGGTCAGGTGCAAGCGTGTTATCAAATCCTTACACCGTGGGCACAGGGGGTCTCTTTGGGTGGTGTTTGCGTTTGTCAATGTCATTTTTTTTCACCTACAAAATGGGCATATTAGGGTTAATTGATGATTTGTTTGATTAAAGTCAGAGCAGGTTTTCTGGGTTTTCAGGGTGTTTTTTTCGTGTGTGTGTGTGTGTGTGTGTGTGTGTGTGTGTTTGTGTGTGTGTGGGTGTGTGTTTGTGTGGTTGCGAGATTTTCAACATCAAACACACACAAAAAAGGGAAAAAAACCCATGACCAAATAAAATGGTTTTCTTTTTTTGTGTTGTCATTGTCTTACATTCCCTGGGAGCTTTTGACATTATAGCCTTGTTTTCTTTACTCTCCCAGTGACATTAGCAGGTGGACCCTCCACTGCAGGCGTTATTGTTCGCTTGAAGCAGATAATGCATCACAGAGATGTAGAAAATTTTAAAGAATCACCCCAGTGGTTTTCGTTTGATATCCTGATGAAAGGCGGGTGGTGTCATCCCGGGGGGGGTGGTCCTAACCGAGCATGATATAGCGTGACATTAGCATTAAGCGCCGCACAAGGTTTCCGGGGGCAGAGCAGGGGCGTTAAAGGGGAAAAGAACAGGAAGTAAGAGGCACGTGACGCCGCTCAGTGTCCCCTTTTCTTTGGACAGTCGATGAGCCCAGCCTGCTCTCCTGTTGGTTCGCAAGAGTTCACACAAGAACCCAAAGAGTAATGAGAAAACACTGCCTTATCTGCTCTGACAGAGTGCGAGTGTGGGAACTAGTTTGTCTTAAAGGGCGAATTCCTCCAAGGGCAGCGCTGCGGTGTCATATTAGGGATGAAAAACGTTGACACGACCACTGTTGCGCTGTCTGAAACCCAACAAAAGTGCCGCCCAGCTCTTGATTTATCGGTTCGACGCCGGGCCCCTCGCGCGAGCGAACGGACACGAGGGGGACTGCATGGGTTAGCCCCCTCCTCCCCCCTTCCCCCCTGTCCAGGCCCCTCTCGGTTCCATGCGGTGGATCAAATGGAACAAGTTCATTAGAGAGACGCGGCAGATTGTTCCACTGCATCCATCATCCCTCCATCAGCCGTTGGTTCTGTCTCCCAGTTTTTTCCCGCGGAACCTGTTGGGATGGCAGAGACAAAGCAATCAGCCGGCCCTCCGCCTCCGACGGAGAATCCGCCGATTCGGCACCCGCCGGCCCGGCGGTGACCTTGGCGCTGCGGCGTGATTTCATTATGGGGGATGTTGACACAGTGGAGGTGAGGCATCCGAGGAGCGCTGGGGAGCGGGCGGCTAAATGGGAAGTGCACTGAGACATGGTGATTTCATTGTGCCGGCACTTAGCAGGAGACGTGTACCGGCGGCGGGCAAACACAATGCGGGCACATGGGGGCGGACTCAAAAGGGTGTCGGGGTTCAGAGAGACCCGCTGATGACTGATAAGCTCCCCCCCGGTTCAATGAACACACTGTCCTGTCGATGTCTTCCGGAGGGAGACACGACTGAGCTCCTGCTTTGTTTCCGCAGAAACGGGCTCCTCCTTTGTCTGGCTGGAACCACGGAGGTTTCACTACAGTCTCCATGAAAACATGACAGGACGAAAGGCCGTGGGTTCACTTGCCCAACACGCGACACCTCGTTTCAGTCTGCGAAAAACGAAGATTTGCAAAATAATTACACAAAGGAGGAAGTAATTCGTGTTCTCAGACAGCCCGGATGGTAGATTTGCAACTCTGTTTGAGTCGGAGGCAGCACAGCACGATCAAGTGACCAAATGGATTACTTTTTTCTGCATTAGTGAAAGCTGTTTGGGGTTTGACAGTTGTCTGGTCCTGTCCGAACGAAGCCAAAAAGATTTTGAGGCCATTACGAGCAACGTGTCCCTCAAGGAGAAAAGTTGAAGTAGTTTAGCTGTGTAGTGTGCAGTTTTACCACCCCTGAACATGCTAAACTATGGTTCAATTTGGGCCTCATCTGCTAATCATCCCAAAAGGCTTTTTCATAAATTGTGCGCGTGCAAGGGATAAAGGAAATTTTAGCAGGTGATCGACTCAATCATAAATGAGTGATACCCTTAGAAAGTAAGAGTACGTTAGTGAACCTGTCGGCTTGCTTTGGTAGGACTGCATTGAACACAGAGTTAGAAATGTTCGTGAACTAGGCTAATTATTCTCTATCCATGCGGCAAACTAGTATATTCCAACATTTCACCAAAATCTTTGTATGAATGATTTTATATACCGTATTTTCCGCACTATAAGGTGCACCTAAAAACCTGCAATTTTCTCAAAAGCGGACAGTGCGCCTTATAATCCGGTGCGCCTTATATATGGACCAATAATTAGCCAAAACAGGTCTCGCAATTACGGTAAGCAGCTGGCGACTTCAAGCGTGCAGTTCATGCTGGAATATATGACTGCACGAGGCGTGCCATTTCATTTCCATTTGTGTGTTTATGTTTATGACCCGAAAATGGCTCCTATTAAGAGAAACGCCTACGCCGCAGAGTTTAAGCCTCTATTGTAGCGTCTATTCTATGCGCCTTATACATGAACAAAGTTTTAAAATACGCCATTCATTGAAGGTGTGCCTTATAATCCAGTGTGCCTTATAGTGCGGGAAATACGGTACTTTTCGTGATCTGTTAGGTGTGTGCGTGTACGAAATGTCATCAAACTCGGGACCACATGCGTATGTGGAAGATGATTTACTAACAGGGTGAACTGAGGACTGCAACCGTCAGCAATATGTTGAAGTGCGTAGACAAGTGCTACGAGCTCTCAGTGAAATGAAACCAGAAGGAACCACATTTGGAGTGTAGGTTTGTACAATTTTTCACTCTTGCTTTAATTTCATTGCTTTCATTGGAACCCGCTTGCATTTCTCCGGATATATTTTAATGATTTGTTTAATGATCAAATAATAATTTGAACATTTGTTTGTTTTCGCTTTTTTTAATGTGGCTGTTTGAGAGTCCTTGTTGCTGTAGTAACAGGATGTTCATTGTGCGGATGAAATTCGTTGCACTATTTGTTGTGATCGTGTCCCTGGTGAAACCTTCATGTTCATGTTTTTAATAATTTCTTCATAACAAGGTATTTTTTTCTTGGAATACTAGCAAAAAATTAGTAGTGAAGTTCAGAATATCAGAGTGTGAGATTGCTTATCAGATTTTCATCAAACAGAAGAGGCCGTGATGACCCAGTGACCCAGTTTCTTTGTCACATTCTCAACTTGAAACTTTCCATCCATCAGGCAGAGCAATGCAGGCCCATCCGGTTGCCGCCTTTTGTTTTTAGCACGGTGCGGTGTGGAAGGCTGCTTTGTTGTTTGATGCCACTCAGGAGTGACGCATGTGGCGTGTCAGTACCAAATTGAAATGAAAGGAACTTTTTTTTCTCTCTCTGATTGTTTTATCAAAAGAAGTCCACTGAAGTCCAATTAATAATGTGAAGAAGTTGCAGTCTTACATGTGGTCTCTTTGACACTCATAAATAATGCTCCATTTGGATGCACTTTTACATTCATGCCGTGCTCAGACAAACATGCAGCGGCAGCATCTACTTGACCTGAGGAGCAGCCGGAGATGAACGATGCAGCCGTGAGGGGGATTTGTTTGAAAAAGGCAGAGCGTCCCATCTCGGGCTGCGATCAGCGCGTCTCCACCGGGGCTCCCGCACCATCTGAATCATCTCCCCCCCTTTTTCTTTTTTCTTCCCCCAGCATTATAATTCGCCGCACACTCGGCAGTGGCGCTTCCTCCCCCCCTGCAGAAAATAGAATTTCTCTACATTTGATTTGCTCCCCTTTTTTTTGTTTTTCTCATTATCTGCAAAGCATGTTGTGCACCTCTCCGCCCATCTCTAACCCTGCCACCGTTCGCGCACAGGAGGCAGAAAATGAAAAGTCACGCTGCGTATCTTTATATGAAGGTGCCCAGGTTCAATTTTCCTCCTTTCCCACTTTTAAGAATGTTTCTAATAATAAATAGGTCTTGGCCGCAATTCGCTGGGAAATGAATCCAGAACATGATGATAAATGTGCGCGGAATAATTCTGGCGGTGATAAAAGAAAAAAAAAAAAATAAAGTGAGGACTTCTTTTTCTCTCGCACCGGTTGCCTCCCACTTTGTCCTCCCCACATGGACAACCTCCTCTCCCACTCAGACAAACACCTGCTCCATTTCTGTAGTTTCAGTTCTCATGTCGGGAGCACTGACTACTTCCTTTGTGAGCTGTGCAGTGGGGTGGTGGCTCGTACTTCCTCTAAGAAAAGGTTGTGGGCAAATTCCTCCATGTTTTGTCGGCCAAAAGATTACAGTGAAGCCAAATACTCGAGGAAACCACAGTGGCACTGATGTATACAGTGGCGACTGTATGTACCACCTTGTGGTTCTGAGTGGTATTACAAGACTGGTTGAAAACCAATAAGCTTTAAAAGATAAATTCAATTTTTTTTTATTGAAAACTGAAAGTTTTCGCTTATTTTTAACAAAAAAAAAGACATCCTGTGACTTTGCCTCGGTGTGCGGACGCCTTCATGTTTGGTTGTCTGGACAGTGATGCTCTAATGAACAGTTGTACTGCGACCGCGCTGCTGAATGTTTGGACAGCACTTACGCCTCGCTGACCTTTCGTTTTAGTGCGGCGCTCTTTGGAAAGGACCGCGCTGAGCAGCTTTTAGACAGTTTCCAACACATGCGAAACCTTTGTTGGTCACGAAAAAAAGCCTAACAGTTCAATAATATTTACTACTCGACTCAACGTGGAGCCTAAAGGGGTTCTTGTTCCTGTCTGTGTGCCCCGAACATACATGAGGAGCTTCGGACCCTCAACAAGAGGGCCTTCTGTTTTCTATCTGGTTTACTCTTAAAAGAGCTACATTGTGAAAATAAATACACAACAAGTATCTGATATTCAGCGCATAACACACATCTGTGGTGTGTCTCATTTTTGTCTAATGGTTACTAATGGTTGGCGCACACACACACACACACACACACACACACACACACACACACACACACACACAAACACACACACACACACAGTAGACCTCATCAAATGTTACACCATTAAAGTGGCCCTATTTTGCACATTTTGGATGTCTTTGTCTTCGTATGCAAGTCCACAATAGCAGAAATTCATCAAGCTCTTTTTCACTGTATTTCATTATATCTCGATCGTGTCCTTCAGCCCTAATAGACCCCCCTTTAGAGACAAGCAGAATGAGGCTCTTCCGCATTAAGGCCCACGCCTACAAGATGCAGAGCGCCACTGATTGGTTAACTGCTGGTAGCAGTTGATCCGGAGCGTGCCCATACGTTCTCACCAGAAGAGAAGTTGTCCAATCACTGAGCCCCCCCCCCCATGACGTCAGTGGAAAACTCCCTGAAACAGACCGTCTCTACCACCATTGAAACTGTATGGAGAGGCACGCTGGATATCTCAAACATGAGTTTATGTGAAAAGAGGGGGCGCTGCTCACTTGTCTGAATGAGCT
>JASSRZ010000007.1:17923767-17941576 GCA_032164315.1 Malacoctenus gilli
GTGTGTGTGTGTGTGTGTGTGTGTGTGTGTGTGTGTGTGTGTGTGTGTGTGTGTGTGTGTGTGTGTGTGTGTGGCTATTGACAAACAATGAAAGGAGATCAACATGGAGCTCAACATCAGCCTACTTGGCAGAGTTTTTCTTTGCTAATTGCAGACACTGTAAATATAACGAGCTACTCTCTTTGTAGATAATAAAAAAAAGAAAAGTTTGAGCAAACTGGCTGCTTTGTGTGCTGCATGTTGAAAACGAGAGTAACAAGTGAATGCACCTCGATGTGTAAGCTCCTGCCAATAAATCATGTCTCAGCAGCAGCTGAGAGGAGGTAAAACACACAAAGAGAGTTTTTTTCTGCAGCGGGGAGGAGTGAAAGAAAGGTTGAAAGTGAAGGAAGCCGGGCATCCGGCAGAGGAGAGACGGGGCCATGTTGGTTCCAAGAGTCCCGTGACCTGAGGAACCTCCATTCAGGGAATTAAAGATCCACTATTGATCCCATTACGGCTGGGAGCACTTTATAGACAGCCCTGCATCGGAGCCATCACAAAGTGTATACCTTAATTAATCGGCGTCATTGACAGCGGGAGCAGGTTGTGTTTGCGCATAGCCGATCATTGGCCCCGACACCGCCTCCCCGCGCCTCGATCGATGCGCGCGCCAGGGCCGCCTCGGCTCTCGCCGCGGCGCCGGCTGATCCCTTAAACGGCCTGGGATTACATCACAATGGAAGGTGGGGTCAGGGGGCACCGCGCCGGAGGAGAAATCGCCCTTCGGGAGGAGACCCCCACCCGCCCCCACCGCGAAACCCTTCGCCTCCCTCATTTTTTACCCCCCTCCCCCCTCCTGTACTCGAGATAATATCGCACAGTCGCGTGAGCCAGAGAAAAATCAATAAGCCTCAGCTAAGTTCAAAACCTCCGCTGCTCATTAAAAAGAAAAAGGGAGCCAACACGTATCGGCCCGACGAGGGGCGAGTTAAGCTGCGGGGATTGTTATCATTGTTAAGCAAATAGATCCACAGAGGGAGAGAGATAGAAGGGAGCGAAATAATAAGATTCACTCCTCACGCTATTAGCAGACTGCGTTTTCTTGCAGACCCCCCCCCCCTTTCCCTTGCCCACCGCAGCACTTGGGGAATTAGCTGTAACTGTACGTTAGGAGCTGTGCTGGCTGGCTGGCTGGCTGGCTGCTCTCCGAAACACCTCCTCTCATCGTGCGGCAGGACCCTGAGGCACAGCATTGGCTGCGGTGTGACTCGGTTCAGCACGTTACCTCAATCAGGGTCCGGCGAGGAAATGGAGCCACCTCACAGCTGGGAGCTCGAGACGCGCGGCGACAAAAAGAAAGTGGAAACTTTTGTTGGGTTTTGTCCTGAAAGCGTTAAATCGGACCAACGAGCCCGTCGTTACTGCGCTAATATATATCATTTCCCCTTGTTCGGTTTTCATGACAATACTTGATTAACTGCGGCTCAGAAAGTACTTCATAGATGCTGTACTTTAGGCGTTTTACACCTGAAATACCACTACAAAGACAGAGGCAAACCGGGGCTTCTTCAAATTGGACTAAAAAAACCCATATGATTATTTAATTCAAAGGATCAACTTGAAGACTCGAAACATTATTGCAGTAATTGAACGAAACCAATGGATTGATATTACTTTCGATGTTTAAATTGGTCATACCACTTTTGAAAATCAGACAAAAAAGCCCAGAAAGTGGCTGAGCACTGTCGCGTGCTGATGCCAATCAGAAAAGGTCCATTCAGTAAACTTTCACTTCGAAGCACCAGTCAGAGCGCTGATATGTATCAAACTTGGAATTGTAATGATAGCGTGTTTATATACCACCAGAGTAATTCAAGTCTCCAGGATCACATTAATACTCAACATGTTAAAAAATGTATTTGATCCAACAAAGGAAAAAAAACAACAACATTAAAAAAAAAGTCATTCAGAAGAGTCCAGACAAATATTTATTGGTAAATAACTATTCATGGAACATTTTGCTGCTTCATGTGACTCTTCTCCTCCTTGTCGGCAGGAAAGAAGGAATCAGAGCATCCGAGACCCAACTCTCGGCAATATTTAGCGCTGACTACGCTGAACACGAACAACAAACCTGTAACTTCACAAAATAGAGATGGCTGGATTTGATTTGCTGTTGCTATCACCAAAAATAAATAAATAAAAATATAAGGCACTTTTTCGGCAGTTGATGAAGCACCTGCGGCTGAATACGCAACCTTTAAGCACTTTGGCACACTGACGCACCTTTTCTACTGTCTAAATTCTTGCTTGTGTTGAACGTCGCTTTGGGCAACAGCGTCTGCTTAATTAAAGTGTAAAGCTGTAGAATAAGACGGTTAAAATCAAGATAAAACAGTCATCTAAAAATAAAAATAAAAGTAAGAGAAGTTTAAGGTCTTGCACAGGTCTGGCAACTAGAAATTAAGTATACTTGAAAAAAATACAGAAAAAAAGAAGTAATTCTTTTTTGTAGAAGATATTGTTCTGGGGAGCACATTACATGTAATTATAATGAAAGAAACAAAAGTGGTTTTTCAAAGTTGAAGAAAAAGATTTAAAAAAAACACCAAAAAATGAAAGTAAAAAAATTTGTTGAGATTAAATGATGAGAAAAAAGACCATTAAAATATCAGGAAAACAATGCAGCAAATGTTTCAATCAGCTCAACTTGATTGCTGATGTTTCACCTTTAACACTGAAAGCAGAGAGCGAAACCCAATCCCTCTCCCTGCTTTAAAGCAGCTCCCACCACGGACCTCAGTGTTGTGCTCTCATACGTGAAGTTGGCATATGAAGGAGTGACTTTTGCCTTCTATAGGTGCCTGCGTGGGTCAGGTGAGTTGGGTTTTTTTTTTTCCGCTTTTTTCGCGGCTCCACGGCGGATCTCTGGAGTGGCTTGGAGTGCGCTGCCTTCCTCGAATGCGCCTCCCTCCCATTGTGGCTTTTGCTCATTGACATTTCCAGATGCGAGCGGTTCACAAAGGGCTGCGACTGAGGAGAGAGGCTGACATTTTGTGTCTCCGCGAGTGCTCCACAATAGACGAGAAGCACTGACATTTGTGAAAGTGCCGAGCGGAGCACTCCTCAGATTTCCTATTATGAGAAAGAGGGGGGAAAATTACACATTACACACTCGTATCTGTTGCAGTAATCTGCGCTTAGAGGATGTCAGAGGAAAAAATGAGGAGGGGGGTGGGGGGGTGGGGGTGGTGGTAGGGAAAGAAGAAAGGGAGGGGGGACAAAGAACAGGAAGAAGGTGGAAGAAAGAGGAGAGAGAAGGGGGGTGGGGGGGTGGAGGGGAGGCTGAATAAAGGACTGATGATAGAATAAATACAACAACCTAGTTGCAATTCTCAAGTGGTTCCCTGAAAGCATCTTTAGTCTTTTCCCTTCCAAACCTCCCTCAACTGCTGCAGACAGCTCCCCGAAGTATAGAGAGCCTGCTGCTGTTGATCTCGTATGAAAAAGGTACAAACTGTTCAGCACAAACAGACCATTGAATAATAATGGCACCGCTGTGGGAAACAAATTCACACGATTTGCACAAGCTCGCAGAGGGGGGAGCGCCGGCTGAACGCCGGCTGAACGGGAGAAGTCACGTACAAATCGCGCTGCTGCATTATTAAATTGCACAATTAGGAATATTGAAGCGTTCGCTTGGCAACTGAAGACTGACGCCGTCAACCCCCCCCCCCCTCCCCCCGCAACCGACCCCACCCCCTCTGGAAAGTGAGTGATACGGCAACGGTGAGAACCAAACTGAAATGCGCTTTTAGGAAAGCGACGGATGAAGGAGAGATGAACGCACGTCGGAGGAAAAGGGAAGGTGAGGTGGGAAAATCGGAGCAAGGCAAAAGAAGAAAGAATAAAGATGTGGGGAAACAATGAGAGGAAGCAAAGGTGAATAAGTGATGGAAATGATGCTGAAAAAGAAAAGAAAATAGACAGCTTATGGTACAAAACAATGAGTTACATTGAAATGACTCACCAAACTCAGAAAAAAAGGTTAAATTAGGAGGGAAAATAACAAAAAATGAAAAAAAATATTGGAAAAAAAAGATAAA
The DNA here is from genome assembly GCA_032164315.1 of Malacoctenus gilli. NCBI lineage: Eukaryota > Metazoa > Chordata > Actinopteri > Blenniiformes > Labrisomidae > Malacoctenus > Malacoctenus gilli. The sequence continues at coordinate 17,927,856 of JASSRZ010000007.1, forward strand.
AAATGCAAACGACAGTCAAAATATAATCACAGAATAGAAGGTTTGAAATGTCAACTGGGATTTGTGACATGTTTTATTGAAGACATGTAAAACAACACAAATTAGGAATACAGTCAATATTCAGAAAATGAAGCTGAGTAAAGAAAGAAAAGAGAAAGTGGAAAGTGCATCCGTTCATCCACCCAACCAATCAGCGGACTGCCTGTCAATACAGTGCGCGCACACACACACACACACACACACACACACACACACACACACACGCAAACCTGCTCAGTCTTTAATCAAAAGAATCACCAATTAACCCTTATATGCAGGATTTGTACATGAAAAATAATGCTGACGAATGCAAACACCACACAGAGAGACCCCCTATGCCCACGGCGTTAGGAATTGATAACAACATACTGGTACTTGGGATGAAGAACAGTGAAGTCGGGAGACTTTACTAGGAAAAGTCAAATCTCCAGCGGACTTGAGACACTCCCAATTGCTGTTAATTTGATGGCACCTGACTTTCTATTGATGGCTTCACTGTAATGTTTTGGCCTGTCAGAGGGGGTCCACACCTCTTTTTGAGACTGAACTCGGTCACCCCATTGAAACCAAAGCGGCAGGCTGCGTGGTCTGAGCCAGTCAAACTATCGATGGTGGCACAACAGGATGCATTTTTCACATCGCCACCCCGCCCTTCGCCTCGTGCACGATTCTCGTGCTCGCCGCCTCCATCTGGCCTCCTTTTGCCCTCCGTGCATCACCCCCCCCGCCCCCCCCCCCGGCGCTCGCATCCCCGCCTGCTGCAGCAGAGCCTCAGCTGTGATAAAGATGGAACATGCTTTCGGAGCTCGTCATGCTACGCTTCCCGTTCTGCAGCGCTGATATTCTGACACTGATCACCATCAAACTGTCAACAGCAGACAGGGACCATGGTGCCGAGGGTGGGCGCAGGGAGAGGAAGCGCCGTCTCCCCTCATAAATTATTTCCGCTCGACAGAAACGATGAGCCGAAGCAAGGATTTACCATTAATTCATGTCTTTATTTTGTCTTTTTTTCGGAGTGGGAAAATTGAGACGGATGATATCTGGTGTTTTTTGGTGCCTGGGTGGGGGGGGCGGCTATTGGGACCTCACAAGGCCGTAGATAAGTCAGAACCCAGTGGGGTGGGATTAGAAGCAGGGAGGGGAAGGGGGGGGGGTCTTTTCTTCACTTCATGGAGAAGGATTAGGGTGACATGTTGCTCATGAACTCACTGGAAGGCTTCACAAGGAGTACAGAAGTCATTGCCACATCCAACACTGTCAGCGCTGTAAGCCAATCAGAGCCGACGCGAGGTATTCATCCGTCCTTCGCTGTCTCTTTGAATCCAGCGGGAGATTTGTTTGCAATTTACTGTGACATCCACAGTATTGATCGAGGTGCCAGCAGCTATTCAGTTGGGTTGGGGGTGGGGTGTGTGTATGTGGGGGGGGGGGGGGGACGGGCCTGTGGCATTCACACAGGGAGCAAAATTCTTATCTTTCATAGGCAGATTCGCTAAGCTACGGAAGTCCACCATTGCCGTCGTGATAAAAATCAATTTGAATCGGGGAGCGCTATGATATTTATATCCACATTGGGTGTAAATCTGTCTTTGAACTGTGCTGAGCCTCAGAGTGTGTCAGTCTGTGAGCGCGAAGTGGCTCCAACGTGCGAGGGGGAGCGGCGAGGAGGAAGGGGGGCGGGGGGGGGAGTAGCGCCGCACACAAACACAGACTGTTTCAGCGAACAAACCAATGCTACCAATTGACAAGGTGACTCAGCACATTAATCAAAAGCAGCCTTTTTGTGTCAGTCAATAACCCACCAACGCCGCCCCGTCCCGGGCGCTCACTTATTCTCCGCCATTAAGGGCAAAAAGTGCAGCGCAGCTGTAAATGCAGCCGGTCTCAAGGACAGATCCGAAGCAGCCCGCCATTGATTTTGCCTAACTTGCCTCATAAAAGTGCTCATTTTTTTCAGTTTTTTTCAGAAACAGCAGCTAATAAAAAAAAGTTGTTTGTTGTTTGTAAAATGTACCCTTGTTACAATTAATCTTATTTAGTAGCAGTCAGACGACTCGATGTTTGTTTGGGTTTTTTTTCTCTGTAAATTCTCATGCTCTAAATTAATAGCTGTCTGAGATGTTTGTTTACAAATGTCTTATTAAAGCCCAGCTCAACAGAGGCTTTGTGCATCGAAAATGCATGCAAAACCCAAACACACTCAATGAGGAATGTCTTTGCCAGGTTTGCAAAGAAATCTTCACACATCTTACTTTGTCGTAAACTATCCCGTATATCAACTTGTAATATCTGTGTTTTCTGCACATGAAACAAAGAAGCAGTTCATACTGATAGATTTATGTGATTTGAAGGCGTTTTCATCGAGATTGCGCCTACTTTTATCTTTAACTTGGAAATGGGGCGCAAAACTTGTCAGTCTGGAGCGGACCTTTTCAGAACCTTGATTGGAAGACTCATTATCTGTTTCCATGTATTCTCCTGTTGCCATGGACCGTCGCTCGGCTGGAGCAGGCGATGTCGGAACCCTTGCCGAGTTCAGTGAAGCCGCCCGTGTCAGAACAGGGGGGAGCGGCTTGATGCACGGCCTGATTAAGATGTGCTCACGGGACATATGTCTGCAGGAGCTGGACAGGGACCTAATGGATTAGTCTCAGCGGAGAGCGCGGTGCCGGAGCCGCCAGGGACTCTCTCGGTGCACCTGTCAATCACGTCACCCTGATGCCAGCGCAGAAAGCTGCAGACTTTCTCTTCCTTATAAGCAAGCACGGCGCAGCACTGCTTCGGCTTTGTTACCGTGCCCGTGGCGTGACTCGCCGGGCTTCGCCATTGCAAACGCAAGTCCTGCATGCCGAAACCGTGCCGAACCTGTTGATTGGGGATCGTACTGTCAGACTGGGGGACAGCGGTTGTACCCATAACCGAACAGCAGGTGGCAGGAATACCTACGGACCCGGGAACAGTGAATGCTGGCTACCTTCTTGGGAGCCGAAGAGCTTTGAAAGTTGGCCGTGCCAGATTCATTGTGGCTCAAGATGACACAAGCAACTGTTACCCTGCCTGAAGTAGCAGATTTCGAGGAATGGGGGTGTGGCCTCTTAACTTCTGCTTTTGTGAATGCTTCAGTGGGATCAATTTGAATCACTACCTTTGTTTACAACAGGAAGTCTCCACCTCTTTCGAGAGGTTGGATCATTAGAAAACATTCATTTGAATGTGAGGATGTTTTTGAATCCCAGCGCTCAGATCCTGATTCAGATGTGCTGCCCCCACATGGCCTCCTGGCTAACAACTCCCAGCCTGACGCGTCTCGTTGCCGGATTACTCCTCCTGATCAATGGTGTTGGCTTTGTCTTAATTGTATACAGTTAATTTTCCTCACAGTACTTTGCGTCCTGGGGCTGTTGCGCGCTTCGACAAATCCTCGGGATCAGTGCGGAAGGTGGGCACAGACTGCCGAGGGCCTCTGGCCACTGCGCGTCCACTGTCATTGGGTCAGATTGATGGAGTGCTGATGGATTTCTCTCTTGACTGATCACTGTTTTTTTATTTTTTGTTGCTCTGGGAGATCCCAGCGTGCCTTTATAGGGTGATTACTGGAGGACACACAGACTCACACAGGAGACGAGTCTGCAAAGCTCCCAGCTCACTGATCTATGATGGAAAGGAGGCTGTTTCCTGTGGCACTTTACTCCTTAAAGTGCCGCAGCAGTCCCTATGACACTTATACGGAATAAGCGCGATCTGATATGAGTGAGTGAGTAACAATAATAATAATGATGATGATAATCATAATGTCGCGGGTTGGATTAATTGGAGGCTATAAACAGACACCCCTATTTAATTTTGAGAATATGTTTTCTTGAGAGTTCACTCTTAATGTCTTCCTTGATCACATTGTATTTTCAGCAATATCGCACCATTATACATCCAGCCACTAGAGGGTGCCCCGGGTGCAGGTGGTATAGAATAGAGATGTCACACCTGAAGACTAAACTTCCTGTGTGAAGCCAATGCTAGCTCAATGTGTCAGTAAATATTCATCAAAAGGAATATATATCACAGCCATTTAGGTCTGAAATTGTCCAGTAGTGTAGTTTCTGTCTGTGAGTGAAGTGGGTTTTTGAAGAATGTGATGATGAAACAGCAGGATTCAACAAAATGGAGTGGTCAACCCGAAACAACTGAGAAACGAGAGGATTCATTTTGTATCAAACTGAGGTCTCACCATGTGGAGTTTTACATGCTCTATGATATTTTCTGATATTTTATAAAAGCAAAAAGTATGTTCTTGGTTTTTAACAAAATGGAAATGTCATATTGTAGGAAACTTGCAGAAATGTTGATCAATGATCATAAGAAAAAGTTTTAACCAAAGGGAAATTGTATATTGTGGTTGAATTCATGGAGTTGGAACAAATGTAAAAGCTTTTTACGTAAAAAGTGTAAGGCTATCATTTAATTTTTTAATTTTTTTTTATTTATTTGAGAGTTGAAAACAAGTCATTAAATGGTTGGGAATGTCAAATGGTAAGACAAATTCCTGTAATCTTCTAAGAGTTCATTGTAGTTCCCGACTGGTAACTTTATAGAAGTGATGTTGATAAGGACATGTCAATGTAAGGGAACATGTTTAGCTGGGATGATCACACTTAAGTCATGGATGTACGTGCATGAGACTGAAGATCAGTGCCAGTCGTTATGTTATGTCGATGCCTCATGTCGGGAATGAAGACATAACTTTCTGTGTGAAGCCAACACGAGGTGGTGTCTCCTCTATTCCTATCACAGCTCGGCAACACGTTGAGACAACAAAGCCAGAGGGGCAACAATAACATAGCTTTTCAATGTTCTATCTGTTTCAAAGGGGGCCCATCTCCATCTGTGATGTCACATTTTGATTATAAGTCAAAATCAGTGACTGTGACTAATTTTCTGTATCAAAGATTTGATTCTGTGAGGAAACAACTTGCGTGTGAGCCCAGCGGCGTACGTCGCCGTCTCTCTGCCGTGTTGCTGTGCCACCCTAAGTGAGCTGTCAGCTCCGTGTGGGTCACTCTGGGTGGGAAAAAGCTCTATGTTCTCGAAGTTAGCGCTAAAGTCTCAGTCTAAGGACATTTTGCTCGAGAACTTATGAAATACAGCCAGTGTACGTTGTTCAGTTTCGTCCGGTTTGACAGAGCAGTACAGTGTCTTTGCATGACCTGCACCCACGGCCTCATCCGGAAGCTTCTATTGGATATCTGTAACTTGCTGCATGCATCGCCTCCGCCGTATATGTCATACAGTGGAGGGTTCAGCAGTCCATGTTCATGCACTACTGCCTCCTTATCTATCTCCCTCCCGTGCCAGACTCCATCTCCTCATCCATCTCCCAAACATCCATCCTTTTCAGGCCTGTGGTGGTGCAGTGTCCAATATGACCTTTTTATCCTGGCAAATTGATGGACTTATTCCCCCAATTCTCAGAATCCAATAATTTGTGATTTACAAACTAATCCCGGTTCTAAGACCCCAAAATAGCTCATTTAGATGACAGCGAGCAGAATGCCCACGCGGGGGGATTTTTTTTCCTTCTGGATCCTGATCTTGCTTCGCCTCATTTCCGTATCTTTGAACGCCCATCAATGAGATAGAGACCCCTCCGATCATGCCCCTCACGCCTGTCGGTGCCTCCCTGCTCAGACAGTCACCTCTATAACTCCGATCCATGCCTCCGCATTGATTTCCTTGTGAGACGGGCTCCGTTTTGACCGTATAATACTGGGGGAAAAAGGAGCGTTGTGTGTGAATGCAGCCACTCCAAATGCTCAGCTTTCCAATTATAGTACATTCCGCTTAACTGATGCTTATTAATTCCTTCAAACTCATTATGGCATGCAAAATAGGACTGTCCCACGAGACGAATACTAATGAGAGTGGAAACTTCATGTCGGTTGAGCTGCTGTCAGAGGTCTTTCTCTCTGTTTAGGTGTTTGCTTCCAGCTGCAGCACGGAGACGGATTCACCCCCACGAATCATTTTCTGGAGATTTCACGGTGAAATCGCTGCGGCGAGGCGCCGGGCTCGGCATCCGCCCGCGTCGGCGGTAATCGCCTCCGCCGAGAGGGCCCCCTCGGCCCTCGTAGGAGAGGTGTGCGCCGGTCCAAGCGGGCTTCGGCGCGGTCTTTCATTAAGGCTGCTCGTGCTCCGGAGTAAATAAAGCAGGAGTTCCAGGTTACCCCCGCGCTGACACTGAGCCAGCAGGGCCAGGCCAAGGGGGCTCACCTAAACAAAACACTTCAATCTCCTACCATTGCTCCCCAAGGGCTTGATTGATTGATTAACTGGCCAATCAGAGTACATTGATCAAAGAATGCACCCAATACACCACCACGCCGCCGCAACCCCCCCCCCCCAAGCTCTCTCGGCTTCCTCCGAGTCCATTCATCTGCTGCCTGTCAGAGGTATTCACTGGAGTGCTGTAGCTGTGAAAAGCTGGCACTTAAAAACACTTCCTTGGCTTTTCTCAAGCAGACGCATGGTGCAGAAAATGGGGCAGTTTGGAGGTCCTTCCCCCTGGATCCATTTGTGTTTCCTACCACGAGATTAATAAGTTGCTTTCCAGATGGATGGATATATATGTATACTTTAATCAATTGCAGTGTAATTTATAGTTGGACAAAGTGATTGGTGGTGACTACGCTGAAAAGAAATAAATCTTAGTGGGTAAATTTTACTCATTTAATGTTAAAAATGCCATATCACACATGAAATAGGACACAAGCACTCACTTCTTGGGTGTGCATGTCTTATTTCTTACCAAAATATCATTATCATTGTTAGATTGATAAAATGAACTTGGTAAAAATGTAGTTTTCTGCAGTGTATGGATTTGCAGTCATTGTCTAACAGTCCAACTCTAACCCTCTGCAGAGGTTTCCTTGAGAACGCTCTACAGACTGCAATTATCGACTGATGGTTTTAGTTTTAGTTTGAAAGGCCCATTTAGGCTCTTGGAAGAATTGAAAACGACAACGACAAAAGTGAACAGCCAGTAGATCAGTTGACCTACGGTGACCTCTATTCAGATTTTAGGAGGAAGACCTGCGAACCTCGTTGCGATTGTCTGCTGCCTGCGCTGCTGCCTGGTACCTACTAGTTTATGGTCCCTGCCAATCAGTGAGCTTAGTTCTTTTTCTTCCTCTTGGTTTGCTGTGCCTCCTCTGTGCATATTTCTAGCAACGGCACTCCATGTTGACAGCTGTAACTGCGCAGCATCCACTTGGATTGGTTCGCTTTCAAAGGTGCAGTGTGAAAATGACCCAAACCAAGTGAAGAGTGACCCAATCACACGGCGACTAGAAGGCTGTAACCTGAGTTAAACCATTCATCGGTTGTGTTGTTGTGGATTCAGCACACAGAGTGGGAGGTGAATTTCCCAAAAAAATGTCTGGGAACAGAAAAACAACACAAAGCAACTCGGCAATAAACTTTTCTACAAACAGTGGATTCATGAAGTGTTGTCCGATAAAATATTAATGAATGAAGCAGTAAAGCATCGCATGTGTCCGCGGTTTGTACAAACTGGCAGTGCCTGCTGTTTGGGTCCTGCAGAGTGGGGCCGCAGTAAAAGTGAAAACATTTTCTAGCTCTGGAGGGTTTTTTTTCCTCTGCCCGTTATTTTCATTCGTGTGGAGTTCGGGTGCGACGCCCAGGTGCCTGGATGCACTCCAAGCATAACACTCTATGGCAGCGTCTCGTTTTTCGAGCGTTTCCATGAAGAGCGGGGTTTACACGAGTTTGACAGCAATTGGAGGAGCAGTTTCTCAGTGTGCCTTTTTTCTGTCAGTTTTTTTGTTCTCGATCAATCGCTCATCCTATGTCTGTCTTTCTCCAACAGGGGGCATATTCGAGTCCGTTGAAAGTGGGCCATCGGGGGCGGAGGAGCTAGCCTTTAAATTTGCTTTAAACACAATCAACAGGAACAGAACCCTACTGCCAAACACCACGCTCACCTACGACATCCAAAGGATAAACATCTACGACAGCTTCGAAGCCTCCCGCAAAGGTACTCGCGTTTTCTACGCCGACATATGCTTCCTGTGCCGGCATGTGTTCATCTGCCATGTTTGTGTGTTTGTGTGCATCTGTGTGTGTGTGTGTGTGTGTGTGTGTGTGTGTGTGCGTGCATGCATGCATGCACGTGTAACATGCTGTTTTGCAATGTTAATGTAGCCCTCAATTGAGGCCTGTGAGTTGCAGTGGCTTAGATTGTGACAATTATAATCAGGCGAGGGAGAAATGGCTGAGCACTTCAAATGTAAACAGAGAGAATTGATTGGTTCCAGGTAATGACTCAGCGGCAGTAATTCAAAGACCTGTTTGGCCCCCAGAGACGGCCAATAAAGTGCTATAATCTATCAGTTTTCTGTGTGCATCGGGCTGACATTTCAAGTCTCTTATCAATTACGACCCATTATATCCTGTCCCAGTGATTTACCCAACTCCCCTATATCAAATAAGGTAATTAGACTGCACAGTCAGGCTAACACAAAGATGTGCGGCTGTTTGCATGTCATTCAAATGCAATCCCACATGAGGGGTGAACAAACTGGTCTCTGCTGAGCCTTTAGCTCTCTGTATCAGGGTTCAGGTAACTCGCAGGACCTGATACACATTCTGTGTTTGACTGGCATTGCATCTCCTTCATGAGCGATGATTAATAATGTGTCCGTGCGGAGGGATTTACTCCATGGTATCAATGCTGCACGATGGCTGTCAATCACTGGGGGTTTCAGGGTTGATTTCAGGGTTTCCTGCGAGCCAACTTCCTCTTCCTCCTCAAGAGGACCCCCCCCCTCCCATTAGAGAGTATACGTCACATTGTGAAACAAGGGAAGAGCCTGTCAAGCGCATATCAATACGTTCAATACAAACTCATGTCGAAACCACAAAATGGGTCGATTCCTACCCCCTTTGAAAAAAGCGCAAACCACTTGAAGGCGTCATCCTGAATTGATTCGAGAGGCTGTTTACATCTGCACAGAAACAAACACAGCAGTTTTGGGTTGTTTTTTTTTTTTGTAGCTTTTGAATTAGATCCAAATTCCAAAAAAGCATTGTGCCAAATGAATTAATAGGCCCTAGTTTAGCTTGAGTGCTTTAGTTCCATGGAAACAAAGTGGACATTTATCTCTTCTGATAAAAGGTGCAGTGAATGACTTTATTTTTTAACCTCTTAATTACCAAATTCACTCTGTAGCATAGCATTCACTCTTTTTTTAACTACTACATTCATGAGAAGTCACCTACAGCACTCATGAAGCGTTGACGGTCTGCAGTGATAGACCTGTGTTCAACATGTTAAGGTGCAGCCAGTTGACGCTGGTTCGAACTGCTGTGGATTACGTTAAATGCACTTCTCTTATATAGTGCATCTCGCCACAGCAGCAGTCACCAGACACTTGACATGATCAGTCACATTCAGTCTCATTCAAATGAGTTTCTTTGGTGAAACAGAGTTTGGCAATAACTGGCAAGCCTATTACTTGAAACAGGAACACCCACCAGCTGTGGTTCCACCAAGTCTGAAGTAGTCTGAGCCTCCTTGGGCTGAGGAAGCAGTTGCTACGGCGACATGAGAACAAGAAAGGATAGACGAGACTAACGTGACTTCATATCACATTTCCATCCTGTCAAAGTAACTGCAGCTACAAGAGGTTGGGCCCACTTGAATGAATGAATGTATGTCTCTGTTTAACTTGTTTTACATAAAAGTATTATCACCAATCTAGAACCTGGACTGAGTCCTCCACAATTGAACAACGTGGACACCATGCTAAATTGTCCTCTGTTTCATGTCCCCAGCCTGTGACCAGCTCTCACTGGGAGTGGCAGCTATCTTTGGCCCCTCCCACAGTTCCTCTGCCAACGCCGTCCAGTCCATTTGCAATGCCCTGGGCGTCCCTCACATCCAGACCAAGTGGAAGCACCAGGTGTCCGACAACAGAGATGTCTTCTACGTCAGCCTGTATCCAGACTTCTCCTCTCTCAGCCGGGCCATCCTGGACCTGGTGCACTTCTTCAAGTGGAAGACGGTCACAGTGGTCTACGACGACAGCACAGGTAAGTCCACCAACAGCCTGAGTTTGTGGACAAAATGTACAGCACAAATTAGACAATCACAACTTGTGTCACAATCACTTCCCCAGCATCAAACTGTATCCACCTGTTCAGTGATGCCGAAATTGTCAACAGAAGCTCCCAGAACATTCCAACTACTCCAGTACAAACCTTCATACTCTGTTGTCCTGCCAAAGAAGCTCAGATTACAATAGGAAGAACTCTTGCTTAATGTCACTTCAACAAACAGACTGGACTAGATTGCTTCAATAGGGGGTTCGGTGTGTCAGTGACTCACAGATGAGGAGTCACCCTCCTTTTCTTGGTACTCTGTCATCGCAGAGGTCTTCTGTGCTCGTCGATGCTTTTGACATTGGATTGGTGTTTAATCAGATCATTCATCATCAGTGTAACTACAAACCATACAAGCCGTGCCATTGCTTGTCATTACTTTGGTCCCATATGGCTGCAAGTGCAATCAGACTGAAGGAGTTGGTGAACCCTGGAAGTCCTCCAATCAAATCAATCGTTTCTTACAGCACGCATTCACTTATGTTATGTAACATCACGACGTCACACCTGGACGTGGTACCCTGGGAACAATGGCCGTGATATAGCAGAACTGTTATATTATTTGTGCACATAAACCTGCACATCAATCCAACTAGTGCATTCACTGTTTATGTAAACAGGACTGTCTGACCCTGAGTCAGAGAGCATTCACTCTTGCTTACAAAACGGGAACCATGGGAACGCAACTCGTCATGTGACATCATCATGCCCAGTGCTGTTCCTTACTCACTCCTCACATTTCTGCAGCGGGAGAAAAAAGAGAGACGCATTTCAATGAGATGTGACTATTTTGTTGTTGGGGGTTTTTTTTCGACCATAATAGCGAGTCTCAGCGGCGCATATTATCCTGCAGAACAAGGCGCGTCAATCAAACACTCAGGGATTTGTTCGCTTAAATACTTACCTGCAACACCATTTTATTTTTATGCTTCTAACTTCAATAAAATAATCTTGTATACATCTCATTCATCTTTGTCTTCAGAAAGCAACAAAAAAAAGCTCCAGCCCAAACACTCGCCTATTATTCTGCTGTGTTTTAACTGCAGATCTCTGAATCCATTATTAGAAAATTGCTAAACACAGTATGTCTCCCATGTGTGCATCTCTTCTTTGCCTTTGTCTGGCTTCCCGAGCTGAAAAGCACAACAAATTAAGAGCATATTGTCACCATTTGTAGGGTGTGAAGTCAGAATTTGCAAAGGCAGCAGAAGACACATTTTCCCTGTTACTGTGGGAAGGAGTCCTTGTTCAAACCTTGCTGTTATTGCGGTCCAGGTCACCGGGTGACAAATAAGCCAGCAGGCTGGGTACGTGTACCATATGCCAGAGGTCAGGGTGTGTGCCAGCCCGCAGACCGGCTGCCAGGCCTCCCAGAGCTCCGTCCAACAGACACACTGGGACCAGTATCACAGCGCTTGCAGCGCACGCTCGCTGGGTTTTAGCATTCAGGCCAGCGACGGTCTGTTCGGTGGACTGTAATACTGGGAGCATTTGACCAAATTATAAGAGAAAACTCCAAAAGAGAGCGTAACATTTCAGGTGTGCGCGTGCAAGCACTCGCGCTCAGTCTCCATGCAGATCTTTCCGTTGACAACGATCAATTTGAAGACATTCCCACGATATGAAACATATTTTCCTGTCAACACGGTGTCACTCTCGTATATTTGTATTCCGCAAGGTGCCCGTGCGAGCAGAGTTTACCTTTTTCTACAAGACATCGAGACACTGAAAGAATATTTACCCACGCAGGGCATTCAAGGGAAACTGGATGCCTTTATACTGATGTGATGCCACAGACACAAACCTGCCACTGAGCGCAGACTTCCACAGGGTTCGAACTTTGAAAGAGATGACTCAGTGGATCCTCTCAGCACAGTTTGTATGGCTGCTCAGTAAACAGATTTACACCCCCCCCTCCTGTACATCCACATGAATTTAAAAAAAGGATCCAATGTGACGCTCCCACAGATTTCTGAATGAATTTCTCAGATGAAAACAAAAGGACTTGCTGCGAAGCGTTTGTTAAAAAAAGACAGGTTGCGGACCTGAGTTCAATTTCTGTAACACAAAAAACCCCCCACACGTTCTCACAAACATAGGAAAGCTTCCAGAGTCAGGAAGTATGTGAACACGGATCCAAAGACTGAAGACGAGCCGGGACAACCATCAGCGATCTGTCATGTAAATGACAGATGAATGAGAAATAACAAAGCAAAGTATCATTGTGATACAAACAAAATATGAGCAAAGGAACAAGAGGCAAACAGCGATGCCACTGATTGAATTCAGGTGTGCTAGAGCAGGAAGGCAACTAAATAAGGAAGGAAGGAAGGAAGGAAGGAAGGAAGGAAGGAAGGAAGGAAGGAAGGCCTTTATCAGAGACACTGCTGTTATTTTCACCGAGTGGCATTTCATCAGCTGGACTTCTCGATACAATATTGAAATATTCCAGCGAGAGTATTGGCAAAAACAGCAGATCTCAGAGCCCATTAGGTGAAACGTGAGCGAGAGCGTCCCCATGGAGAAATGTGCCGCACTTCCTGAGACGTGCAAGTGGGAACCGTGCGGGTGCAACCAAACTAATGAAATGATGACTCAGGCCCATTCAGCCGCCGCCGCTGAGAGTGCCGGCATTGTCAGTGCTGGATCGGTGTCACCCTCTCGTTGCTTAATGAGATACGCGCAGAGAACAAAGCCATCGTTTGTATTATCAGCAGCACCTGTGCTTCCCCTGCCACCACTAACTGTGCCATGACCTCACTTGTCTCCAGCCCTGAAAACACACAAGGATCCCGTCGTACAACGTAACACATTGTTGCTGAATGAACTAAAGGTTGCTGGGGGACGGCTAACTTTAATCATTCTGTACTTTCTGCAATTCTACGTTCTATGGCAAAGTGCTTTTTTTTTTGGGAGGCACATTTAGACGTGCAGTCCACGCAGCAGAGACTCAATCAACCAAAAATATTTAACCAGTGCTAATATTTGCAGACTGGAGCCATTTCAAGTGATTGGAACATTTCTAAATTGCCATTTCCAAATGGGACGGAGTAGTCGTGAATATGTTGAAAACCCTAATTGGAAGCTCTCTACACCACAGTTATTAAAGCCAGACAGACACTGTGGAGCCGGTGATCTCCGGCTGGTATCAGAAACATGCCAAACTCCTGCCAGATCAGCTGTCGTCTCCCATGCTCTCGGGGGAAGGCAGGAACAATGTGGAACAATCAGCAATCTGCTTATCAAACAGTCGGTTGGAGGCCTGGCACGCCACAGTGTTTCCTTTGGCAGGGGGCGCCGTTTTTTCCAACGTCGGCGTGGTCTGACTTTGCATGAAGTTTCCCCACTCGTTCGACAAAAGATGGACAACACGGGACATAAAAAGGGGGGGGGTGGCTTCACTTGTGATGAGGGGTACCCTCCAGGGCTGGATTTAGACAGCCCCACTCGGGGGTGCAGGTAGAATATCAGGGGGGGCAAGTGTGGTCATGCCGCTTGCACAGTCG
>JASSRZ010000007.1:17952820-17966797 GCA_032164315.1 Malacoctenus gilli
CCCCCCCCCCCCCCCCCCCCCCCCCCCCCCCCCCCCCCCCCCCCCCCCCCCCCCCCACCACTTTAATGCGTCCATGGCCAATGATGATTTAGCATCCCTGGTAAGGGAAAAAAAAAAAGCTCATCATTTGCAGCGGTGGCCACGACATCGACGCTGGTGGAGGAAAAGCTGGAGGGGCTGCCGCTGGAGGCCCCCCCCCCCACCCCAACTCATAAGGATATTTATCACAGGCGGCCCGATCTGTTTTACACTCAGGAGACTCCCAGACGGCCCCGTAATAAACGCTTAGAGGGGATGAAATATTCATGCACAGTTAAATATGGATCCTGGAGTAGTCGCTGCGCATTAAACACCGTCAATACTGATCAGCGCTGACACCCCTCTTTTCCTCCCACGGCGGAGCCCCCCCCCACGCCCCCCACACCACCAGCACCAGCAGCAGATTCCCTGTCGGCTGCATGTTTGGGAGAGGTATGAAGGAGGACTCAGCCATGCAGAAATGCAAGGAGAGACATCGGAGCTGCAGAGGTCCTCCGACATGTGTTTATGAGGAGCGAGTGCAGCAGTCAGATGTGTCGGCCTGCTTTTATCGATGTTAGCTAACTAACCGTAAAAAGCGAGATTGCTGCTGCAGCAGCGGCGGAAGCTGTTCCTCTCCTCAGACAGCTCACGCAACAGCGAGCGCTCGCATCTGATCGGAGTCGAGTCAAATGCGCGCACACACAAAACCCCAACCCCAACCCCACACACAAACCCCAGCCGCACACACAGACTTGAGTTCCCTCTGACACAGTTGAACAATTAGATTTAGTCCAAGCAAAATACAGTTGGATCCCTGTAGGTTCCACCGAGTGGCAAACATGTCAACCTTTACGTCTGAGTTTGGGAAAATCATGGAATGGACTCAACGGATGAGCATTCGTCCATCTGTTCTCGGGTCTGTCCGTCCATCTGTCAGTGAGCGCCACTGACTGTTGTTGGTGCGGGTATGAGTGGCCAGTCTGTGCTGCTGACCCTCTGTTCCCAGGTAGATTCTTTCAGGCGGGAAGGCTCGTGTCTGGGTTTACAGAGGAGAGTTGTTTTAAAGAGGAGAGTCAGTCTGGTTTTTTATAATTACATTAGTTTGGACTCATAAAACACTTTGTGCTGCAGTTAAAACAAGAATCGCTTGATAAATAAACGTGGCTTGAACACCCTCTTTGTGTAATTCGCATGGAGCTGGAGCCTGACCCAGGTGATGCCAATTCCCCCCTTCATGAACTATAAGGAATCACAAGCACGTCAAAGATGGCGCCTTTAACAGTGGAATCCACCCCACTGTTTGTTTGGACTCTACACTTTACCTCTACCAAGAGGAGTTTGTTTTTGAGTCGTCCTGGCAACGCATCTCGATAACTGTGACGACATATGAAACATCAATGGAAAATGAGATGATACGAGGCATCACATAAACCGGCCGAGCGGTTGTTTCTGGGCTTTAAAGGGACCAGCTTTGATTCTGTAACCCTTTGGGATCACTCGCTGGCCAATCAGTGGCCTGTGGCCAGTCGGGGTCACATTCTCATCCCAGACCACATGGCTGACCAAGCCCTTAAAGCACACCACCAAGTAGAGCTGAGCCACGTCAGCCGCTGAGTAAGTACTGATGAAGCAGAGCCAAAAGAGGCATGTAAGAATCACCAGAGCCAAAGTTGTTAACATGCTGTTGAGAGCCAAGAGTCCTGACCACTGAACCACTGCGCTGCCCCCGAAGGTGCAATGCACAAGTACCTCCACAGATGCAACTATTCAGTTGTGTACAACAGCTTCTATTGGGCGTCGATGTTACTCATGTACCACGAGTACAACATCAACCCAAAAAAAACTGTATATGTGCTTGTCAGCAACGACACCTACGCATTGTGGAGCGACCAGAGCTTCCCACTGTGCTGAGAGACGACTCTGTGCCAGGTGTGAGGCCGAGCGGCACTCGGCTCCTCTGAGGACATTCTGACCCTGTTGAAGATTCTCTTTCTTCCTGGGCGCCCGCTGCTGTGGGGCTGAATTAGTTCCGGTCACTTTGTTCCAGAAAAGCACCGGCAGGTAGTTGACACCTGCATCCCTCCCCCACACTGAAATATCTGCCTCAGATACGTCATTATCAAATTGGGGTCACGAGGACTGGACTGCATCCCAGCTAAGAGGGGGTTAAAAAAGCACCCCGGACAGGTCAGCGATCACGGGGCTGACACAGCGAGACAGACTATGACACACACACACACACACAGACTGACTGACATCGATCTAAAGTCACTCATCAACCTCGTTGAAATGCTTTTTTAACATGTAGGAAGAAAGCAGAGTTGCGCCAACGATTCCAGCTCTGCGTGTGTCGGACTCGGCCTTGGAGAGCTCGGGACAATGACATCCTACTTCCAGCAACAAATGCTGAAATGACGCAGGATAGATTCTTATTTTAACCACTGAGTTTGTGATCCGTGAGTCAAAAGTGACGGATCTGAAAGAGCGGCAGCTCCATTTTCCCCCATGAGACTACACCAGCAATATGCTCCGTCATTCAGATCAACAGAAGCGTACTGAAGATATAATTACACTCTCATTTGTTTGAAAATGTTATCTCTAAACAAAGGTATGAATTCAAAGTGAGGTTTTTTTTACACAGTGTATGTTTTCCATTATATCTCCAGCTGAGATTTAACAGGAAAGAATAGAGACAATGACATCGACATGAAGAGAGAGTTTTGACCTTGCTAACATGTAGTATAAAAAATGATTGGATCAGAAAGCTTCAGGCTAAAGACTTGAAGGCAACTTCATGGCGCAAAGCCATGAAATGAAGAGTCTCTACTTTGGGGCAACGTTTGATATCACTCAAAAGAGAAAGTGAAAAAAAACATGGAACCAAACTGAGACCTCTGTTGCACGTTCGAGGATGAGTAGGTCAAAAAACAGCCTCTGACTGGTGGATGTAACTGATTACCTTGGAGAGTAAGGACGGTCGCTACCCAGAGCCGACCTGACGATAGCAACAGTGGTCGTGAGCTCTTGCTGCAGAACATCAAGTAATTTGTTAGGATCATCTATTCGTGGGCTGGGCAGCAGCACAAGACTCAAGTCCAGACTAGTTTACTTCCAGACACATTTTCTGACCTAATAAAAACAGGGACACACTGCACCTTCTGTTGTCATAGGCAACCTTTGACGTGTTGGCACACAGCCGCCGTCAAAAGCGGGAGCTGTTCTAACGCTACAGCAAACCTGCCCAACCCACTTTGTGTACATCGACACCGGGCAGCGTTGTGTCCGTGGCCAGCTGAGACGTTGTGACCCGCAGCCGAGGAGTTCCGTTTGTCATGTGACACTTAAATGGAACGCCGCCAGTGTCTCACAGGTCACCGCTCTGGGGATATCATCATCAGTGTGCGACAGAGTGTTTGATTCAATGAAAAGCAGCCACCGCACGGGCGGCCGGGCGGGCTGCAACAGACCGCGGGGCTGGTTTCCCACCGTGCAGCGCACTCATCTGGAAGCACGGAAGTAAACAAATAATGCCACAGGCCAAACAGCTGGGGACGGTGGGATGCTGGACACACACACACACAGACACACACAGACGCACGCACGCACGCACGCACGCACGCACGCACGCACGCACGCACGCACGCACGCACGCACGCACGCACGCACACACACACACTCTGCAGATGCAACATGCAACAGCCAACACAAGCAAATGCAGGGAAATTAGTGCATTACCGTCCCCAGAAGAGTTTATTTGATTAGTTTGTGATACATCACATGTCATGGAAGGTTGCCTGTAATAGATGTTTCAAATATAGATGTTAAAGCCTTCTGCTCTGACATCTCTTTTAGTGATGAAAAGGGAAAAAACACCCAGAATAACAGTTTGTGAATAATAAGTTAAAATCACAGTATTTGATTTCAGGTTTTTATATCTTTCAATGTAACTGTTTTGAGTTTCTCTTGGTTTTTCAGAGTTTGTAACAGTTAACGCTTGATGATCAGGTCACTAAAAAGCCAAAGGTAAAATATGGTGTTGGATCAATGTGAACTATTGACTTATACTCTGTGAACGCTCCACCGGGACCACTCAGATGCTCTGGCGCACTTCCTGCTATGTTGTCACAGTATTTTATAAGAGCAGCTGTGACGCTACCCTCTGACAATAGAACCGATACCAAAACAGTAAGAGATAGAACATGTCTTCACCTAGGACTCCGGGTACTTCTAATATTTTTCACCAGGCTCTAGTTTGCCTGGAAGGAGCAGAAGAAAGCTGAACAAGGTGAACATTTCGCATAATACCTGTTATCCTTTATTGCATCCCCGGATGCAGTGTCTGAAGGTACTTTAGATTTGCCACGTCTGCAGCTGCAGTCAAGAGATTTTCTTGTGAACGTTCTACTGACTGCAGTTCTTCACTATTTCACATGCACTTTGGTGCTGGTGAGAGGACAAAGCCTATATTTTTTTTATCAATGTTTCGTTCATCGGTCTAGTTATCATTTGGTTAATCATGTATGTTTCTGTAAAAATTGCGGAAACGAGATCGGTGCTAATTTTACGACTGTTCGAGAAATGTGAGGAACGTGTTTGAAATGTGAAAAAAAATTAAACGAGATTCAGAAATAATAAAGTCTGATGATCACTTTTAATTCTCAATCGAGTCTTACCACTAAAACACAAAACAGAGTGACACTATTTGTTTAAGTTTCAGGCATAATTACTATTAATCCTCCAATTATGGGAGGCCTAACAGTAATCCTCCAGTTTGTTAATCCCAAAAACCAACAAGCGGCCCCTAGCTTTATGTGGAAATATGATGCCTTGACAACCAGCCATGCACACACTGATGTCCTCCATCCTGTTACCTGTATTGTCTGGTTCTCTTGTGATTCTCGTGTTAGGAGTGTTTGTTTTGCTGCTCTCGCTGTGATGCAGTGTGATGTGGCTGTCACAGTTTTTTGTCCACGTTTACTGTATAAAAGTAATTATTTGTTATTTGTTGTTTTTTTTGGTGTACATTCTGTATGTTGTACTTCATTACATTTGGTTGATGAAACAGCCAAATAAACAGATGAAACTGAGCCTGTTTATCCACCAATGAACAACCTGACCATCCAAGCAGCAACTCTAAAGTAACTACTAACTTATAGTTAACCTAATTAACCTAATTTAACCATTTTTTTAACTGTATATCATTTAATTTAAAATCAGTTTGATTGAAAACCTTTTTTTCTTTATATCAACAACTAAGTTAAAACATTAACCGTCTGATGGCAGCAAGGCTATTTTATTTTCAAAATGTTGTTGGACCAAAAAACAGAAAAGTGTTCTTTAAACATTTAAGCAATAATTTGAATTTAATTATTTGTTGCTGAAAAAAAATTAAAAAAGAGAAAGAATTGATTGTGAAAATTTAATGGAATTAAAACCTTGAACACAATAAGATTTAATAAGACAAAATAAAGTTGAAAATCAAAATAAACCCCTCACACTGTTGGGAAATTAAATATTTCTTTGCAAGTATTAATGCATTTGTGTATGTGTTAATGTGCATTATTGTATGTTGGAACAAGCTACCTTACAAAAATCCACTATGACTTGCAAAACTCCACTATTTTGCAAAAATATAAATGCTTTCAGAATAAAGAGATCATTAGTGTAAGTGAAAATTCCTCTCTCTCTCTCTCTCTCTCTCTCTCTCTCCCTCTCTCTCTCTCTCTCACACACACACACACACACACACACACACACACACACACACACACACACACACACACACACACACACTGAATGACTGATTCGTCTGGGAAATGTATTGACCTTGCAGGAGCAGATTATCTTTCAAATTTAAGATGCTCAGACTTTGGTTGAGGTCCTGGTCAATTCCTGCTGCAAGAAGGACTTTAGAGGCACCCACCCAGTGACGGGCGGCCCTGTGGAGGGTGGGGGGCCGATTGACGGCCAGCTCAGAGTTGCCGTCGTCTGCGATGTGCGGCGACTGATGTTAAGTATTATCCGGCGCGTTGTTGGGCTGAGTTTGGGGCGAGATCTGTCGGCTCTGTGAGCTCGAACGCAGGTTTGGGGACAGACAAAAGAGCAGAGACACACAGAGGGACAAAGGGGAAAACCAAAAAAAAGTCTCGCGTTGCATTGCTGGAACAAAAAGTCCAATAGACTGAGAAAGAAGGAGCGGGGGGCTGCTGAGAGAGAAATGGATTTCATTAGAAATGAAGCGAGGACAGAAATATATCCCTGCAGCTTTCTTTACCTCACTCTAATTATATCCACCACTGCCAAATGAATCAGGAGTAGTTGTTGCCTCAATTACTGTGGAAAGATGCATATATTTGAAAACTTCCTTTTAGGAAATGGATTGCTCTCTTGGGAGCCCGACTGGCACCGTTTGCAACTGGGATCGTTTTTCAAACAGCGAACGACTCTTAAGGCGAAAATAAATCATTAAAATGTATTTGTTTTCTTCTTCCTCCCCCCTCCATCCCACACCCCTCCGCCTTCCCTCTCCCCCTCCAGGTCTGATTCGGTTGCAAGAACTTATAAAGGCGCCATCCCGGTACAACATCCGCTTAAAGATCCGGCAGCTGCCGGCGGACACCAAGGACGCCAAGCCGCTGCTGAAGGAGATGAAGCGAGGGAAGGAGTTTCACATCATCTTCGACTGTGGCCACGAGATGGCTGCTGGGATCCTGAAGCAGGTGTGTGCCCACACAGCGGCGGCGGTGGTGCAGGCGGATGCGCCGGACGGGGGTCGGCTCCCACGGTTGCCCACAGTGTCGTTGTCTCTGCCAGGTCTCATCGCCCAAGTTCGTCTTCCACCGTTTCTATGGCACCAGCACTAAACCAACATTCTCCACCAACAATCAACCAATCAACACAAGACTTTTAGACACACAGCAGCTTTATCCCCATTGAAAATTGGCTACAGTGTGCCTGGCAAACAAATACATGACCATTTTCCAGCTGCTTTATGCGTCAACATCACGCCATAGTGCAGTGGCTTTTTCTCAACGCGCCTGATTGGTTTCTTCCTGTCTTATTGTGACATCACACACAGCTCTACCTTTGCTGGTCTGAAAACAGTGACGTGCCAATGTTATGCAAAAACAGGTGAAGTCCGCTCTGAACTCTCGTGTAAATTTTAGCAATCCGGACTTTGAAAAGTCCATATCGGGCATTTTTTTTTTTCATGGACTTGAATCACAAATATTGCAAATCAAATCTCAGATTTTGAACATTTCTTTCTGAAGCAAAAATAATGAACAGCCGACTAACTTTGAAGACTGCTGTGACATTTTACTGCTACGTCACTGATTTTCACTCTGAGCATCACTGCCAGTTACTGTTTACTTGTTTTACACTTTGTAGTTTCATACAACAATCTCTACATTTATTGAATGACATTGCCTCTAGTGGTCAAGCCAGAAACAGTACTTTACTCAGTAGTTGCAGTTATCCTGATCTTTTGTTTAGATTTAACTTTTCATCACCACTATTGTTTTGGACCCCACCAAAGGGCAGAAAAAGACCCTTCCCTTCCCTGAACGGAAGTGTTTTATGGCCTTAATGTCTTTAAGAGGGCAGCATAGACCATAGGGTGGGCAGAGGAACAGCCTGTTTTTGGTTTATGGGGCAGATAGCAAATTGCTTTTATTGTGAAGGTTTAGGATTGCCAACCAGAGACATGCCAACCACAAGTGGTTGGCATGTCTCTGGTGTCTAAGGTGACGTAGGGTATGTAGCTTCTCTTACAGACGATCAGGGTGGGGAGATAGAAACCAGGATTTCCCGAGCACGAAGGATGCTACAAAATCTGTGAGAACAAGTCATTTCTTCATTTCTATGCAGGTGTCTTGTTTCTTGGAGGGAGCTTTTGTGCTCTACCACAAAGTCAGGTGCAGAACATCCTCACAGCATCAGCCGGCTGCTCCCCAAAGTCCTACATTGTTGTACAACCTTCCTCCACTAGTAAAGCATGCATCTGAATTCTGACACAATAACAGTTGGACAAGAAAGGATAATTTCTGATTTTGGAGATTGTACGGACCTTCGAGGCTGTTTAATTTGGCCTTGACATTGTTTGTGTGCTCTCAACAAACAAAATGAAGATTCCCAGTGATAAATATAGAGTGATCTGCTTTATTGGGTTGCTAGGAAATCTCATTTGCCAAAGAAAAAGATGTGTGCTGATTAATGAGGTTAAATGAGGATGAAGTACACACTGGTTTATGAATACTATTACTGGTATTATCCTCCTGATTATAGTATAAATATAATGGTATGATCACAACCAGGCCTCTCGGTCCCTGTTAGCACCAGCGTCCTCCACTGTAATTATGAAGAAGAAGCTTGGTGTCCTTGTCATTTGTATGTGCGCCTGCTTGCGACTTAAAATGCATCTCGGATGCATCTTTTGAACAGGCGGCAGCCTCCAAAGAGAGCATTTTCGACATTATTAGCTCAGTATGCTGACAACCTCGAGACGCCATCAAGATGTGATGGCGGCGATTGCCTCACACGGAAAATCGCTTCAAGTGTGCAGTGGCCATTGGGTGAGGCACTGGAGGAAGTCCATTAACAGGCGTTCATATCAACTCGGCTTGTCGGATTTATAAAATATTAAAGACAACAAGAATCTGCCCCAGAACTCCGTCACTCTCCCAGGGTTTTTAATCAGTGCCTGGATGGTAAATTGCCGGGGAAGGTCAAGGACACCTTTCATTAATAATGTCAGAGAGGAACCCCCGCTAATGGGAACTAATGAAAGGCATAAGTATCCTGCTCTGATGTTCTCATTATATGACACGCACATAAGTTAGCGGCGGTGAGCTCTCTTCATTAGCTGTCAGCCAAGCCCACCGAATCCTGCAGGGACAAAGGTAATAACAACACGCTCAGAGGAGGGGGAGTGGCTTTAAATTGGATAAGGACTCTGCCGTGCAGGCGGGGGCTGACCCCAGTCACTGTGATGGACGGAGCCAACGACCTCGCCACCAATAATGGGACGGAAAAGGCGAATCGGGACGGGCTGAGTCGTGAGATGTGGCAAAGAAGGTCAAACAAAAACAGACATTTGTAGTCGACTGTCAAAGAAGTCCTGCGAATAAATTTGAGATGTTTCCATAGCACCTGAGCTTCTTTTTTTTTTAACTGAGCGCTCCCACAGCGGTCACCAATCCACTTCCACACTGACCTCTGTCTCTTTGGAGTGAGCCACACTTGTGAGACGTCGCGTCAAATTTCTATGACGATAAGTGTGAAGACCGGCAAAGCGTCACATTCGTATAGTGACAGAAGCGGCACTTCTATATCTTTTATGTCTCCATGTAAATTCTGAAGTCTTTTGATGAAGCACGGCTACAGTTTTAGGGAACTTGTGCTTGATGCATCGTCGCACACTTTGTTGTATTTGCCTCGCGGTTATTTGTTCTCTGCTCCGCTGAGCTGATTTCCATTTTCAATAAGGCGCTGGCTCAACGCAACATAGCTCCTGTGTGTTAGTGACATTCGTGAAGTCATCTGACTGAATGTCAATTCGTCAGTGAAGCTCACTTGGCTCCGGGTTCGGCCCGTCCTCCTTCGCCATGGCGACAACCACAGAAACGCCCCGCCCGACCTTGCTACCCTCGGACCAAAGGGGTGCCACACGTGTTCATATGAATGACGAATGCTAAGCCTACAAAAACCCAACAAATGTTGTTTTACAGTGATTATGCACGAATACACAAATACAAATACAATACAAAAATCAACCTGTTCAACTCAATTCGTTTCCATGTGGCTGTCATTCATTTAGTGTTGTTAATTTGGAAGAAACAGGAAGTTACCATACATGGTCACTATCCTCCTTATGATTTAAAATGTCAAATGAAAACTTATTGAAGGATTTGAAACAAATGAATGAAATCGTCAGAGCACAAACCCCTAAAACATCTTGACCTCTTTTACTTGACTTCCTTAAAGGGCCAGTGCCACAAAAAGCATAATTATGAATGACCACATGAGCAATGGATTTTATTCAGTTCAGTTCAGTTCTTACTTGTACCGCCCTTTGTCTATCTTACAAATTCTATCAGACAGACAGACAGACAGACAGACAGACAGACAGACAGACAGACAGACAGACAGACAGACAGACAGACAGACAGACAGAACCACCTTTGGGGGAGGTAATAAAGTGCCATAAGAGGTGGCTGAATCTGGCTCACCACCCAGCAGCAGTAGCTGTTTTTCTCTACATGCTGTTTCCTATTTTTTTTGCCTCTTTGTTTACTTGCACATGAGAACATTTCACTTTTCCTTCACCCTTCTACCGTCTAGACTGACCCGGTGTGTTACAAATAGCCCAAACACTCCATCTTTGGGTGTGTAATATGAAAAGTAAAAGAATAATGCTGCAGGTGATATCTAAAGATGTCTTAAAGTGCAAGGGCAAAATCAAGGCGCGCTCTTTCTCTCTACTTCATATCTTAGATATCCAAACTCTGAAATGTACATTTTTTAATTTTTTTTCTTTTAAAGTGAACATAATGTGTTGCTGTGTCTCTCCCATGAGTGGTGACAAAAACAAATAGAGCTACAGGAGCTGCAGAAAGGATCCTTGCACTCGGCTGCCGTAGCAGGGGCCAGGAATTTGTTGATTGTGAGTCATTCGTGAGTGGGCCGCTCCTCAGACACAACGCTGACACCCTCACTAAGGTTTCCCACCTGGTATCGGCAGTTCCTCTCGGTCATCCATGTCAATTCAGAATTCAAATAGATTTGGTGAGTCTCACTACAGGATGGACGCAAACACCACTATTTTGTGCTGTGGAAGGGTGGCGCCCATGCCAGGACACATACACGCACGCACGCACGCACGCACGCACGCACGCACGCACGCACGCACGCACGCACGCATACAAAGGGTGATCATAGCGTATTACAGAGCAGGGTGATTCTACTTTAAAATCTCATCTCCGAGGTGCATTTTTCCAGACAGATTGCCTCCATAATGGTACCAATGAGTACATATTCCCGTTGGTGAACCGACTACAGCTGCTTAGCAAAGATGAGGGGCTATTGTATGTGGACGGATGAGGACAGCCTGACTCATAGCTCACATGAACGTTGTAATAATCAGGTTTTCACGTCAAATTGTATCTGTCTGACTATCTCAATGGGGCCGGACCTGCAGCACAAAAGCAGTGTTGCTTTACTTTTAATCTGGAGTCTCTTTCTCTCTCTCTCTCTCTCTCTCTCTCTCTCTCTCTCTCTTCGCCTTAACACAATGCTTGAAAAGCAGCTACCCCACATATTTATCCCCAACACTACTGGTTTTCATGTTTTGCATCGGATGATGTTCAGCAGAAAAAGCTCGAGTTCCCTCCAGTGTTTCTCTGGCTGTGTGTTCAGTACGACCTGCAGCCTGTGGCACTCGTGAGCGCCTTCCCTCGCTCGTTTTATTCAGCCTCAGAGCAGGACTGAGAGGTGCAGGATGTCTTTCCTCCACAGCAGCAATTAGACTTTATAACCAACTATAACGTTTATGGCTGCTCTAATACTATAATTACTTGCAAAGGATGAATGAATTAATATTCCATTCAATACTTAAGAGGCATAAAGCATAAACCTCAATAACCACCCGAGGCTGCTTTGTTTGCCTGTCAGCCTCAAAAAAATAATTATCAAGTATTTTTGAGCCGGGGGGGGCTGCTTTAGAGTCCTGTGGGGGTGGGGGGGGGGCAGTCCCTGCTCTGACACACCTGAATCGAATCCGCAACATCACGGAGCTCTGCCGAAAGCCTGCTAACGAGCAGCTCAATACCAGCAGGTGTGCGGAAGCTCCAAGACCAGGACTCCACACCTCTGGTTTAAAAGACGTGAGGTGATAATAACTGTGACAGCTTGACCCCTAATGGATACTATCCAGCTGCAATGGCTGACTCCAAACTGCTGTCAATACCAAGTGGTTAGCTGGCACCAGATTGGACGCGTCACCATGCAAATCATCACCGCGACAGAAGTGGGTGGACCCGTTTCAGAGACACTCCCCAGGACTAACTTTGACATGTATTGACGCAGGTTACAATTTTTGTCAAGACTGACATCAGGCCCTTGCGGCAGACTCAAGAAGGGTCCATAAGGACACAATGGATCTTGTGTTGTGCCAAAATGTATCCTTAAATGTCTGTTTAACCATTGTGCAATGATGCATTACAACACTCAATGACATGTTTTTTTTTATTGTTTACCTTTCTTTCAACTTGATAGTGAACTGTTTTGTACACAAATATTGTGAAACCAGTGTACTGCAACCATCCTCAGTAATAGTACCCTCTTGTTATAAAGCTTTCCCTGATAAGATGAATGATGGATTGATTTATTGAAGAGT
The DNA here is from genome assembly GCA_032164315.1 of Malacoctenus gilli. Lineage (NCBI taxonomy): Eukaryota > Metazoa > Chordata > Actinopteri > Blenniiformes > Labrisomidae > Malacoctenus > Malacoctenus gilli. Next base: position 17,965,236 of record JASSRZ010000007.1, read on the forward strand.
CATATTGATGTGTAGCCGAGCATTAGCATCGATGCATGTCCCTCTGCAATGATTGGTTATTGTCACTGCGCTTTATTTCAGAGGACAGTGGACTCATAGGTGAAGAGTTGGGGTTATGTTGGGGTGCGTGGTGGGCGGCAGAGGGTGGGCGGCAGAGGGTGGGGGGCACTGTTGTGGGTGATCCATGGGTCCTCCCGAGCCAGATGGAACACATGGATAGGCTGCGTTGTTGCTTCAGCAGAGTGTCTCTGCAAGCAATCATCCAAAAAGTTGTTTTCTTAATGATCAATACACATTTGCTGAAATGCATTAGCTTAATAAGCAGAAATAAACGAGGCACTAAGCTGGTGAACTTGAACGAACTCTTTGTTAACATGATTATTTTGTCCGCTCTGTCTGAGTTGATACATTTGTTTGTTGACCAGCGTGCAAAACAACCAAGTGCAGCAATTAAACATCGGGAGAATAATACCTTTGTTGGCTCCTGTTGCACAGCTCGCCCTTATTATCTCGTCCCGAGGTGACACCGATGTGACGGAGCGGGGACTCTCTCGTCTCATGAAACAGATGAAGTGAAGGGGGCTCAGGTGCCAGGAGTGAGGGGGCGCCAGGGTGGGAGTCGCTCTGGCCTGCAAGGGGCCTCGAGGGGGCTCGACAGATGAGCGTCCACGGAAGTAAGACGACAGGTTCAAAGAAGCGGCGCCGCAGACTGGAGCGTTCAGACTGCATCGAAAGAACTGTGGCCTCAGCGTAGCCATCTGCCAACTTTGAATCCTTTAGGTTTTCACTTGCGAGTCAGCAAGAAACTATTTAACTCTGTCTATTACAATCAAAACTGAAGGGTGAAATGTTTACATTTTTCAGACACCCCATAAAGGTTAAGCTGTAAACGTATATTTTGGATAAAACTGGCTTAAGCTTTATAAACAATCCATCATATCATGGGATGTCAAATGTAAGACTCGCATGTGTTATGCGCCTGCACATTCTCCAGGTGTAGACCTGTCCTCTTTTAGTATGAAACACTTATAGAGTAGTTGGCATATAGTAGTAGTTAACATGGTCAATTTACTGCTGACTTGATTTAGAAACACTAAAGAGGCCTCCCACAAATGCTATTTGGGCAACCAATAAGACACCACTCATTTCATTTCTGATATGTGTTTTGTGAGTGACTCTGCGCATTTAGGAACCAATCACGTAATGCGTGCAGCATCGTAGAAGGGAGGAAGTTCACGAGGTGATGTTTGCGCTCCTGATACAGAAAAACTGACGTCCTGGCAGAGGATAGTCAAGTCAAGTCAAGTTTATTTATATAGCGCAATTCGTACACAAGGCAATTCAAAGTGCTTTACACAGAAGGCAGTTAAAATCACAATCAGAAGCAGATAAAATCATAAAATTGTAAAAGCTTTTGAGTGATTCTATTTTAAGGAAAACCTGCGATTCAATGTCTTGAAAAGCATGAGTAAATGAAATAGTTTCGAGGCCTGATTTAAAAGAAGCGACTGAGTCTGCAGTCCTGAGATGATCTGGAATTTGGTTCCAAAGACGCGGAGCAT
>JASSRZ010000007.1:18020521-18036517 GCA_032164315.1 Malacoctenus gilli
CACACACACACACACACACACACACACACACACACACACACACACACACACACACACACACACACACACACACCAACCTAGAAGGTCCTGAAAGCGTTGCTTCATCAAAGCCGTCAGGAACTGGTAAGTATGGACCACAGATGTTACAGATGATGCTGATGTTGATGATGGGACGCAGCTTAAGAGAGAATTATACAGCTGTGCACGCATCTCAGTGCACACGAATGAGCAAGCATTACATGCTCATAACATGCAGGCAGACAAGCATAGGTACACAGTGTCCAAAACAAAGTCTTTAGGCAACACAAAGAGCCATTTACAGGGATCATTAACAGGCAGGGACAGACTGAAAATTGGTGCTCTACAGTCATTAACAGACTCCAGAGCTTTGTTCAAAGGCATGATGCAACTGTTAAGTATCAGACTTGAAGTAATCAAGTCAGCTTTCTGTAACATTGATATCTAATGAAGGTTACTAGAAAACTAAAATTTGTCTCAGTACAAAAACATGTTTGCGTAAAGAAATGTACACAACTGTACAGCAAATAACAAATAATAAAGATTTCCAACAACGCGAATAGTTTTTTAAAGATTTCATCTCACGACTTTCCTCTCGGCACAACAGCTTGTTTATCTAAAAACACGTGTGACACAAACATTGTTCCAATCAAATTCACTTTGCAGCTTTTTTAACACCTGCGCCTGTAATTCATCTAGTTTGGAAAAGAAAGAAAAAAAGAAAAAAACTTCACCAGAAACATTTCTCCCAGAGCCTGAGACCTACCTTTGAAAAGGATGGCGGTCCAAACGTAAAATCCAACCCAACACGGTCCCCCAAACTTGTGGAACCGCATCCTGGCAGCGCCGGTGCCCGGCAGTGGGCTCTCAGTGTTGGCTACACGGGGGCTCCGCTCCGGCGTGGCGGTGGAATGAACATGAGGCTGGAAGGAGAGAGAGGAGGGAGGGAGGGAGGGGGTAGGGGGGGACGGAGTGTCATAGCACACACGCACACACAAATGAAAAATGATGAGGAAGAGTGAGAGCGGAGTTCAGATTGGCGCGTTGACTCTGCTCACACACGCGCGGACGCGCGCTCAGTCAGACACGCACAAGCCGAGAGCCGCGCCGTGACGCACAGACGGACTCACTCGGTAACGCGGTGCAAAGACGACGTCCAAAGTTCTGTAAGTCCCCTTGACGACTTAATCAGGCAAATTCACTTTAACAACGTTTAAATATTGATCCTGGCGGTAAATACACACATCATATAAAGTCCTATCACTTAGATTAAACTATGATGCGCTCGTCCTATTTCGTCCTAGATGATATAAACTGCAGCGATGTCACTCTACGGCAAAAAGATGAGGAGATACTCAGGAGTTTGGTGTTTAACTGTTCCACCAGCCTAAGTTTGTTGGTTAACAGGTGGATTTGTTCATCTAAAGCACGCAGGAGCAACTGGTGGGATGTGGGCTTCACGTGACCCCTGTCCCCATTCTTACGGGAGGATTCTCTGGCGATGGAAGAAGAAATATCATTTAGTTGCTGTCTTAATTGGACCCCCAGGTAATGTGGATACATTCATTGCTAAAGCTGACGATCTTTAGAATACCCCCTCCTTTTCTCTGTTATGTAGATTGATACATGTGTCTTCAATCACATTGTGTGGCAAAGCCCTGAGACTCTCAACTAAGTAAAGACTTCTGCAAGTCATTCCGGGTAATTTTCTTGATTCCATCACAAAATATTAAATTATTAGATGATTTGTGAATGAGTGAGCAGCGCTGAGAGGTTATAAAAAATCCCCAAAATGCATGTTTATACTCAAGCCAAGGTTGTAAAGTTCTTACTTCAAACAATAAAATGACGCTCATGTTTCGCTCCTCTGGGTTTCTCTGTGTCGGGCAAGATTGATCACTGACGCTCATTAGGTGAGTTCAGATCAGCTTAGTCAATCCTCCTTTTCCCAGAGCTGTAAATGATCATTTACGAGTGTGCTGCGTATCGCAGTGTAATTTTCCACATCCTGGTGGTACAAAGAGGTTCATCAACTGCATTTTTGTCACATTTGTCTCCACTTTGTGCCAGGCTGGCTCCTAATCAAATGACCTATTTACTCCGGTCCATAAATAATTGCAGTCGGAAATAGGATTCGACAGGCAATGAGGGAGAACACTGCATAATTTCCAAATGTTCTCTCTTCTCAATGGAGCAAAGCTGTATTATCTAAGAGGAAGTCTTGTGCCAGTGGTATTAGAGCAGTTTTTGCTCTTGTTCACACCCCGCCTGTGTCTCATGGAGCTCCATCTGAGAGGATTCATCCTGTTAGATCTGATTCAGCTCAGCATCATATCAGTCTGCACTTTAGGTGGGCTGACAGCCACAGTGGGCCTCGTGAAACCTCTGATCACAGCCTTCATCCGCCCTCATGCTCTCACCGGACAAACTTACAAACTGCCGAACAGAACACTCAAACTTTTGCAAGAACAGCCGTCTGGCCCACTGACAGTTGCCATGTGCTGGGCTGCTCCGTTCTCCACCACCAAATGTTGGATGCAGGTCCTCACAGACTTCAAACTTACTAATCAAAATTAGGAAATGAAATGAAAAAAGGATGTTTTGGTTTCTTTTTTTGCTGAAGCGCAGTAGAAAGTTGTACTAATTAATTAAGTTTCAAGGATTTATTGGCTTTGAAAGGAAACTGTAGTTTTACAGCAGCATCAGTCAGATTAACAGAAAAGGAGAAACTCAGAAACTAGACTATAAATGTTGGAATTTAAGAAAAAAAATAATAAAGAAGATTAAAAAAATCAAGCAACAGTGATTAATGACAAATACATAAATAATAATAAATGAAGCTGTTGTAGTTAAACTTCTGCAGCTGGAAACATGACAGCCTGCTGACAAGCTGCTAAGGACATTCAGGTCAGAAGAAAGCACAATTTGTTGTTGGAACATTATTTGAATCTTTTAATGCAATCTGAATCCACCATGAAAATGTTCTTTTTTCTTGTCGGTTTTCCCTTCAAAAAAGATCCATAAACATTGTTGTCATAATAAACCTGATCGAGTTTGCAGGTCTGGATTTAAAAACCTCCCTCGTTCAGGCACAGTTCAGTCACACGGAAGGTTTTGATCTTGATTTGTTCCCACTCATTGAACATGAGAGCATGACAAACGTCAGCTTGTTTGTGATCTGATTTGTTTGGCGCGTGTGACAAAATGAGATGTAAAGCAAGATAAAGCGCGTCAAATTCTGTTTCAAAACTGACATAAAAGACTGAATGACCAAAATCTGACAGTGTGCCGTGCGTCTGAATGTTTCTGTGTATTTTCTCCTCCTAATACTCTTTACGTGATTTTTCTCCTTCAGCAGGAGGCTTTGCCAACAGACTCATGCTGGTGCAGCTGCACAAAAACATGGACAACACCCCCCCCCACACACACACACACACACACACACACTCCTAAACTGCAGAGTCTCCACGACACCGATGCCTGCTGAGAATTTGGACTTTTCCACCAACAACGATAACAGAGAGTGACTCACTCCTCAGCCCCAAAATCTCTTTAAACCTCCTCTGACAGCCAAACAAACAGGTAAACGAGTCCTTTCAGTGGAAGCGTACAGATTCCAAAGATTGATGCGGATCGCAGCTTAAAAGCCAGAGAAAAACATGTGCTGCCAGGACATTTTTGACATTTTGAGCAGATAGATTTCAATTCCTATTTGGAACAGAAAAAAGATCTGCTGTACTGTACATCTTTAAAAAATACCAACCCCCTTATATGAACTATTGAGAAGAGGGAGTGAGAAAGAGGAAGAGTGTGAAGACCAGAGAGAGCTGTTAATTCTTTATCTTTTATACATGAGAAGTGTTTCGTTAATGGGCTTAATGCTGTGGCATCGCCTTTGCCTCCTTCACATTGTCTTTTTTTATCTCCACATGGCCGCAGTATAGCTCTACTTTAAAACAAACCTTGCATACATAATTACCAACAACAGAATCAGACCTGTGTTGTTCCCTTATATGAGGACATATGTGAGTACTGGAGAAGAAGAAAATGACGGTGAGGTCAGTAATAATAATGGGAAGCGTGTTCTGTGTGGACTGACAGAGCGTTTATGACAATCTTGTGCCCCTTTTTTTTATTTTGCTAAAGGTTTTACTTTTTGTCATATTTTGCACGTCATCACAAAATTCAAAGACTCACAACTTGTCGGCGGCATCGGTGGCTCTGGATATGGAAGTGCACACTCTTGTGTTGTTTATCCAAATCATAAAAGCATGTTTTTATACCAGAGTCTCTAAACTGTTGGCAAAAACAAGCGCCAAGATGATAAATGATTGATGAATGCAATAAAGAGGGATGCAAGATATATATGAAATTAGTTAAATGCACGGGTAATTATGTAATTTTCACTGCTGTTAGCATTTAGGTGAGGCAAGTTCTGATTGACATTGTGGAGTGAAGTTTTAGGTGATAGAATACGTATTTCAAAGGCGTTTTTTCCCTTTGAGTTTTTAAACCTCGACTTACAACACAAGTAGACATAAAGTCTCCGGGTCATCCAGAGTTTAACAGGAACAAACCTCAATTTTTTGTGGTCTTTTTTAAGCACAGGATGGAAGCTTCTAATTCATAAACACCTGTTTTGCCCTCCTTCCCTTGTTTCTAATTCAAATATCTGAAATAGTCGCCTGTCCCAGCAGGGTGCCGTCTGTGCGCATGTGATGATAGAATGAGGTCAGATGAGTTTTGGTTCTCCTTTTTACTCCGAGCTGCCTCCTTTGATGTGTAAGAGACACTGAGGTGTGCATGCCTGCATGCATTTGTGAATCTACATAAATACATCTAAGTATATGGATAGTGTGAACTACAATGAATGCAAAGTTGCACAAATGTCATGTTTGCAGCTGTGAAGAGTTGTGAACACGTTGTTTCTTTTACTCACTGACTCCTCATGTTTGCACATCTGTGTGATTTTTCAGCCCACACTGGTGAAATGCAGCTCAGCCCTTTTAAAACAGCTCCTCCCGTGTTGTGTTTCCGCCGGCACGCCATTTGTCTCTGTTACACTGTACAGGTGGTGACTCAGTTTATTATGGGAAGCCAGTGAAAGGTCGGAGCTCTCACAGACACTTAGGAGTTGACTGTAGAGAAGGTCAGCAGTGCACACAGAGGCGGGAGAGACACAGACGCTCAGATAGTCGAGGAAATACAAACAAAACAGCAATAAAGAGATGGGGTGGGGGGGGGGCATGTCGTGTGTGAACCCAAGTGGTAAGCACAAAATAAAAGTTTAAAATCTTCCCCAACACACTCACAGGAATACTGTCCAACATAGCATCCACACTTAAAAATGCTGTGCTTCATGAATAGTTTGAATTATTGATGTTTCTCTGTTCTGTTTGACTGCCGATTGTCTCTGTAGGTTAACTCCCTTCCTCGCTTCAGCCTCACATGATCATTTTCACGTGGCTGCATCAGAAAATGTGTAAATATTACATCAAACAAAAAAGAAGATCTCTGACATGCTCTCGCTCACACCTTCAGAGATGACAGAAATGAATGCAGCTCCTCAACAAGTAGACCTCAAAATGATCCCTCCTGGGACCTACCTGCTTTGATATTTCTCAAGTCTGAGCCAGTTTCAAGTTACTCTCGATGAGTTCGGCTGGAACTACCTTGTATACATATTTTATTCTGTTTTTAATAATTGGGTCTCCCAGGATCAATATAATTCCCTTTCCTCTCGGTCCCTCAGTTTTATTGCTTCACCATATGTCCATTGTAACTATTTTAATCCCACAAGTTGTGAATGTATTTTTGAAATATTTTTCAGTATTTCCTGATCATAACATTGCATGAGCACTGGCACCAAACATCTCTAAACATTGGTTTAGAACTGGTTTATTCATGTTACAAGCTGCAGCCTTGGAGGAGATGACAATCATGCTCTGCTGAACGTAATCAGACTGCTCACTGTAGTTACATCTCCACCAAGTGGAAGAAATGTTGTGGTACAGCTAACTGTTGTTTTGCTTCATCACATTTTCAACTTGATTTTCTGCAGAAACTTTAAAATGTTTCAAAACTTTCAATTTTTCAAGTTAACGCTTCTTAAAATGCAGTGTAAGTCCATGACTGCAAGCCGAAAGCTTTAAAACATGCTTGCACCAAATCTGAGAAAGAACCCGGTAAAAGCATTTAATTTAGACGTGTCAAACTGATGTTGGATCAAAACAAGGCAATCGAATAGCATATTATTCATATATATTCGCACAGTGGCTCTGGAGCTGAAACAACTGTAAGTGTGAATACAAATATTTGGGTGAACGATGTAAATGCAAACAAGGAAAACTCAACGAAGGATCAATGTTTCACAACTTAAATTCTAAATGGCTGCAAGAGGCAAACTGACAGATGGTTTTTGATTCATGCAAAGGGTTCGCTCTGTGTGTCGCTGGTCCAGACAGCAACACCTCTGTGCCACATCTCACAGCCTGACTTGTTCCTTGTGGAAACATCCACTCTGTGCGTGCGTGCGTGTGTGTGTGTGTGTGTGTGTGTGTGTGTGTGTGTGTGCGTGCGCGTGCGTGCGTGCGTGTGTGTGTGTGTGTGCGTGGGGATGTGTGGCGCTCAATGTGAACGGCTGCCGCCTCTCTCTCCTGCCTTTCCCTCACTGTCCCCAGTGTCTCAGAGCTCATGCTGTCTTTTCTTCTCTCGTTCTTCCTTCGCCTTGCTTCAAACTGTGACCGTGGTTAGTGCTGTTTTTTTTCTTTTTTGGGGTTTGTTTGTTTCTTTTTCTTTTCTTCTTCTGTTTATCAGGCACCAATTATTTTCCCTGTAAGATGGCTGCAGGTTAGAAATGCTGTCAGAGACGGCGGCAGCGTCGTGGATTCTCTCTTGTGACTCTCTTTTTCTCTGGAGGGGAGCCATTGATCAGCGTGTCCATGACGCTCGGTGGCGGTCTAATGGTGTGGTCTCTTTAAATTCAAATCTCAAAGCTCACTTCAGTGAGCTTTGAGTTTTTCTCAGGAGTCTGTCCAGCCTTCCGTTTGGGATCTCTACTCTCTTCCTAAGGAACTTTTTCGGCCCATCAGAGCATCTGATCTGGCCCACAAGATGCTCTGAGCACAGTGAAAACATTGAAACAAACTTCCTTGGCTAATTTAAACATTGACAATTTTATTGTTTCAGTCAAAGTCAGTCCATCATGCTGTTGTTGGACCCCAAACTGAACAGCAGGTGGCAGATGTAGTGACAATAAAAAGGATAGATAAAATTCGCTACCTTACCAAGAGCAACAAGTCTAACGGTTTGTTCAATATGGGTGATTTTAGACCGTGATTGAAGGAAAGCTTCCCTGCAAAACCTTTGAGGAAGGAAGAGTCACTCCTGGTCTTGAATCTGTTGCAAGAGTAATCTGCTTTGTTCATGCTTGTTTTCTTTACCACTGACATAAAATCTTTCTTGCTTGGTGTTAGGTAAAGGTAAAGTGTGAAGTTACTGGCCCCGCCCACTTGAAATGGCATGTCTGCATGTGACCCATCTCTGATCCCAATGTTGGTATCCATGGGCAACAACATGTACCAGTTGGTCATTTTTTCCAAGGACATGAGGTGATGCCAGTTTGCTGGGTGAGGTTTGGGTAGATGTGCGGGGTGTGAGTCAGGACCATATCCAGTAAGTTCTTCAGTCATCGAAGACGTCAGTTCTGTCTGCAGTTGCCATTGTTCATCAGTGAGAAAGGTTTTGAAATTGGTTCGAAGCCTGTTGCTCGTCAGTTAGTCGGTCAGGGTGCACAAGGCATCATTTTGATGCATTTTGACTCATACATGTTCATGTTTGAATGATCATGTAACAGATATCAAACGTCATAGCTACTTATATGCAGGCCTTCCCTGTAATGCCACGCATACACGTGTGCTTTCGCATGCTCTTAACTTGAACAGAACCTAACTTGAACCCACCTGCCAGCGACAGAGGCTTTAACGAGCCGACACGAAGCTATCACAGGTCTGATATTCCATGCATCTTGTTCTACAGCCTCAGTGAAACAAGAGGGGTTCGGATTTTAAAATCAATTCTATGTCCAATCGGAAGCCAGAGGAGAGACGAGGGCGAAAGGAGATGTACTCGAGTTTGAAACTGCTTGTTAAAACACGCGGTGGTATTTCTGACAAGCTGGAGACGCCCGGTTGATTAATCTGGACTTTTTAGGTTCAACATTGTTGACTTTTTTAAGGGGGGGAAAGTGTCGGTTAGAAGAGAGGGTTACCGCAGATGTGCGAGGATAGTCGAGCATTAAAGAAAACTGACCCCGATGCATCATTTCGCTCGCTTGTTTTCGGACCCGGTGCACTCGACGTCTTTCTGTCCCGCTCGGTCACCTGCCGTTTTTTGAAGCACGGCGAAGTAGGAAGAGAGAGAAAAGTTCCCTGTTAGCTTTAAAACTTTCGGGCGATGCCAGCTGGCTCTGCAGCCGCGACGCCCCTGACAGTTTTATGGTTAACACACGTGCTTTTGATTTTTCTTCCGATGTTACTGGCGATATGATCACACACGAGTTTCAAAAAGCAGCAACTGTCATCTAAGTTGGCTCAGAATATGCACCTTTCTGTATTTCACACCACACTAAGCACATGTTTTTGGGTAAGTTGCATAAATTTCTCTCCCCCCCTCTCCCCCTTCCTTCCCACACTTTAATCCCTTCTTCTCCCAGACACACAATGCATGCTGGCCTCCAGTTGCATGTGTTTTAATGTCAAGTGGAGTGTTCACAGGTCTCACAAGCTTCTATGAAATAATGCATCTTTGTGAACAGAAGGTGCAAATATTATCTCTTAATGTTGTTTTAAAGGTATTATTTCAACAAATAGCTTTATCTCACTTTTCCTTACCTTGTTTCAAGTAGTTGGTCTCATATGCGCTATAATGGATTTGTGAAATCAGTTGAGAGTAAAACATTTTATCCCTGAACACATCTTGCATCTAGTTTAACGCTATTTTCCAACCAAAGGTGGGGCTTTTTCAGCACATTCGTCACTTTTTTTTTATTAACTCCCACTCAGCTCCACTCTACTTGGTTTTCAGGCGGCGGCATCTGCCAGCAGATACCGTTCCGTTATCTTCTTAGCCGAGTCGGAAAGAAGCTGTTGAGCTCATGGCGCGGCATCGACAGCCTGGAAGTGGCTGACTGACTCGGAGAGCCATGTCGGTGGAATACTTGTGAGAGCAGCTCAGACCAAGAATCAAAGCCACCGCTTTGAAAACAGCGACCACACGGGGCGAGGAGCTCCACCAGCGGGCTAAAATGACTCCATGGGACCTGTCGACGGAACGGTTGGCAAAAAACATTTGATTACGTTTCAATAAAGTTGTAATGACATCAACAGCTTATTTAATCAGGTGCAAAGGCTATTAATATATAACTTTTCCAATATTATGACAAGAAAAAACCCAAAGTGCTGAGTCCACTTTACTCCACAGCTTTTATCTTGATAGGCGCTCTTACTTTGAAGTCACAGAAGTAATCTGCTGTATTTCTCCTCTGGTGGGACGTCCATCTCGCTCGCAGTGTTGAAAACGTAGCTGCCGAACCGTCCGATACACCCAGCGCTGTCAGTCGTGTGATTAGCAAAGACGTGTTGTTCAGGCACTCAGTGCTGATTTAATCTCTTGAACCCCTGCAACACTTTGAAACAGCTGCATGCATTAGCCCGGTTTTTCTGCTGTTTTAAAATAACAAAGTGAGCCCTTTTGTTTATCCTCCTCCTCGCCGCCTTTCTCCCAGATCAATATAAAGCCCTCGTTGGCGCTCGGCCCTTCGTGTGCGCCTCCTGCCTCCTCTTCACATCGCTGCATGTTGGGAAGCGTTTCATAGAAGTTTGCGAGACCAAACATTTCAAAGAAGCTGAGACGCAGCAGGCAACGACCTTCAGTCTACTTCCACTGTGCATATACGGACTGTTTATTTACGTGTGTGTACACATTACACATTTTTTATCTATGTGTGCTTGTGTTCGTGCTGTTATCGTGCGACTGCCTGTTTGTGTGAGTGAGCGATGGGGCTGATACTGAACAGCAGCACTGACGTACACAGCGCCAGCATTGCAGCAGCGCCTCTCGGCTGCTCGCGGGACACCTTCCACTGTCATACCTGATGCCCTGATAGCTACACCCACTGACACCACCCCTCGCTGGACGCGTTGGGTTTTTAATGTTGAGTGATGCTGCTGCTGCTGCTGCTTCTGTAGTGGTCAAACTTCAAAGACATTAGAAATGGCTTTCGTCGAGTGAACGTATTGCCTTTTCGCACAGTCCAAATCAATGTGCTAAAGTGTGCAGTTCCAAATGAACACAAGGGCATCAGTAGCCTGGAGGTCAGAGAAGGTTGGCGGTTCAAATCTCACAACCGTAAGGAGGAAGTGAAAGCCCCCAGCTGTCCCCGCCTTCATCCCCTGCCCTGGTGGGCACAGTGACTGTCCCGCTCGAGCCTTCAGTGGGAGGTTATAGTTAAGTCTGAAAAAGATGAGTTTAAATTGAACCTGAGGGGTTCAAGATGTTTAACCTTTTCCAATTAAAAAGAACTAAAGTCACTGATCAATTCCTTTGGTTAATTCCAAACAATTCGATTAATTTGAACCTTTTTATTGTAGGGTGAGTGGTCTACCAGCTGATCTCCTCAAAGGTCAAGACAGCTTGATTTCTTTTTACTTTCTTGTCCCAAAACTCCTGACAGATTGACAAAATAAAAGACAGGATGAGTCTTGTCCAGGTAAACATGTCAACAGGGGACTGATGGTGTTGGGTTTCAAGCCCCACAGTGTGAGACTAACAAATGGTGTTTGCCTGTGGTGAACTGTCACCACAGAAACTGTCGGGGGACTGATATGCGGCTGTTCCAGAAGTTTAGGGGCTGTCATGTGATGGAAAAAAAATATACTTCAATGATCTGGTCTCACTGCAGCAACGAATTTTCATCAGTTCGCTACAGAAAGATATGTTTTGTAATACCACTGTGTACCAGAAGATGGTGCAGTGATACACTGTCATGTTCTTTTCGTACAGCCGGCCAATGAAGCAGCATCAAAGTCGGGGTAGCAACTCGCTGCTGAAACCCAGCGCTGACTATGCAGGTAGCGTCGACAGATTGTCGCTTGCTGATTGGTCAACACCAACTGGGCAAGAGAAGCCAAATATGAGAACTATTTGGTCAGTGTGTCCATATGAAATATGTTCTCAATGGATTAACATTTTAAATGAGATCAGAGGACTGAATTAATGGAAGCATGTAGCTCAAAGGTGTATTGCAAAAATGAAACACAGTATGAAATAAATGCTGCATATTTGTCCACCCGAAGAAAATCTCTCACGAGCCGCCCGTGGATCCTAACCCGGTGAATGAGAAATGACGTTCTTCTCTCTTTTCATCACTGGCTACGATCTGCTTTAATCACAAATCACGCCCTGGATGGCACCCATGCGGTCTACGACCGGGCGACAGAAGCGTTCTGATTTATCTCCTCTGACATTGGCATTATCTTGAGAATCATCCCTGGAGTTTTCTGCAGGATGACCCTGACCTCCACACACCAGATAAAAGCATCCACATTGTTTCTGTGGTGCCGCTGAATCCCTCTCTTTTTTCCCTTTTTTTTTCACCCCCTCTGTATCCGTCAATGCTTATCTCTGCATTGACCTTGCTCAAAGTTTCTCCCTCTCCGGCACAGATGACCCGAGATAATGTAAGGGCAGTGTAATTGGATCAGAACGACAGGAAACGGGCGCGGCGGCGCTGCACTGGGAGACAGGTTAAGCTGTGTTGTCTCCCGTGAGCGGGATCGGTTTGGCGTTTAGCTGACCCAACCGGCGGCAGCGGCAGCAGCAGCAGCAGCAGCAGCAGCAGCAGTCCATTCAGCCACTCCCACATCGCCACACCCCCACCGGTGACAACTACCCTCGTCCATGTCCATGGCGGGCGGTAATTGGCTTTTCACAGCGCGCTTGGGCCAAACACACTCCGAGGCCCCGGCGTGGGTGGAGGGTGGGGTGCCGGGGGTGGGGGGCTGGGGGGGGGGGGGGTGGAGTCACACAGACGTGCGCGCCACTGCAAGGTCGCAGTTCAGCCGAACTCAATTTGGCATCGCAAATTGACAAGCAAGCAAATCCGGGGGACTGAATTGAGCGAGCGGACAGATTGATTTAAGGCCAAGGATTCTCTCAAAGCAGAAATCAGGGGGACATTCAGGGGTCCTTGAGCTACACTTCGCAATATCCTCCCGAGTGTTGTCGGGGGTGAAAAGGAACGCCACCGCTAACCACATTATAATGGCAAAGCCCATTAGTCAATGACAGGCTACGGTTATGATGCTGTCATTACATCGATACAGCCATACATCTTCATATAGAGTCTCGTATTACAGTATTCACCGCGGCGGCACTGTACTTCACCCAGAGGACACCGGATTAAATCCTCGCTGCTTCGTCGTGTTAAGTTCTCCGCGGCGCTTTCCTGCGCGCAGATGTTCCATCCACTCCAGGTTATTATTTTTTGACTTGCTGTGCAGTTCATAAAAAAAAAGGAAAGCAAGAAAAAAAAGGAACCCAGAGCCCCTCGCGGAGACGAGTCTACATTATGCAGTGCAATTTGATTAGTCAAACCTCGGAGTCTGTTAAACAGCTTGAGTCAAGATAGGGGGGCCCCTGGTCCTTCGCCGCCGCTCCAGCGCAAACTGAATCAGGTCAGGATGCTTAATTGTAGACCAATCAACCTTTACTAATGTAATGTCACTTTTATTTAACGTGAATAAATGAGAAATCTCTCTGCTCGAAGGGGCGCGGAGCTAAGGGGGAGATGGGGAGGGGGGTGAAGGGCGCCGGCGGCCGGCGTGGGCATGATGGGAACGAACCGTTTGATCCGCTGAATATTAATGCTCCTCCAAGATTATAAGGATTATTAGTTCTTTTTCTCGGGCTGACAATGGAGTTATTTTCAGAAGCCATCGATTAAATTACTGAGGGAATTGCCTTTGATACGAGCACGCCCACACGAGGAGCCACTTTTGGATTATGAGTGGCGCTAATTCGAGCCCACTCCCCAACCACTGTGCGTTATTAAAATTGAAAAAAAAAGAAAAAAAAAGCCCTCACATACACACACAGGAGAAATCCAGACGGGCAGCCATTCTCTCCCGACTTTCGGCTTGAATAATAGACTTCCCAAGCAACGGAATCCAAACTGACACTGCCATAATTCATGTAATAAACTGCTAATTTCCTCATCCAATTAACAGCATAGTACTCCAAAGTACGCAAAGAAAAGGAATCCTAATGCTGATTGATTTGGGAACAGTGACTAACCTTTTGTTTTTCTCTCCCTTGTTTCCCCAGGCAGGACAGCCTTTCCTGGGCTCTGTTGTTTGTGTAACTGCAGTAAACATATGTGTGTGTGTGTGTGTGTTCTCTGTCAACTGTCACAGGTTTAGTCCCTACGAGTGGTATAACCCCCACCCGTGCAACCCCGACTCGGATGTAGTGGAAAACAATTTCACCCTGCTAAATAGTTTCTGGTTCGGAGTTGGAGCTCTCATGCAGCAAGGTAGACGCCTCTGCCTGCGCCCTCCTTTTATTCTACTCGCACAGGTCCCACACTTTGGCTGGGGGGGAGGGGGGGGGGTCAGCCTTTGCTCACTTTTGAAGGCAGACCCCGTGATTGTGCATGGCGGATGGTTGCGTGGGGGGGTTGCCTCTGTGCATGTAGCTAGATGCTTCCCGGGTAACCCAGCGGAGTGGACTGCAAGGTGAATCGAAACGGTGTGATGAGCGAATGAAAGGACGCATGCCTGCCATCGCCCACCCCCACCCGTCCACAGGTGCCCGAACCAGGTAGGTGTCGCCCCCAGCCTGAGTGACGTGGGACTTTGGAGAGATGGAATGTGAATGTGAACTCAGCAGCTTCCCACCTGCCCGTCTGGGTTCAAGCCCTTCTGCCCAACCTTTGCCATATCTTCTCAACTCGTTGCCATCTCAAGACTGAGAACACAAGGAAAACTGAGAGTTGGACTGAAAACGGAATGCGTCGCTTTCTTCCTTGACAACGCATGTCACAGTGCAGTGCTGCAGGAAGGACTCCTGAATCCAGTTTTCTGTCAGAGCCATTTGGTTTTTCTCATGTTTAGTTCCCCTGTTCATCATCATTTGTTGAAAATTTCTCGCTGTTTTTTCCCCCTCTCTTTCTTTTCCTCCTTTTTGACCCTCTTTTTGTCTTTCACACCTCTTGAATTACATCATTGAGGATTAAGTGATCCACAATATTGAATACTTTTTGCAGATGACATAATTTGGATTGCTAATTCGGTATTTCAGCAACGCAAACTCACCCTCCTTTGTAGCCATTGTTGGTTTAAAACCACACTTACACAAACTATTCTGACTCCTAATACTTTGAATGTTAATATGTGGTGACACTTGAAAGCAGTAGCATCACTGTGATGGAGGGTCGAGGGCCACACACTGCCCTCTCTGATGGGCTTTGTGTAAAAACCCCTCAACTAAAACCAAAATAAGGTATCGATTAAATTTTCATGAATTCTGGAAATTTGACATTTTGGTTTGTCTAAATTTTGCTTTCATCAAACAATACAAACATCATGAAAAAGTGTCAGTAAATTTCCATTTCATCGATGTTGAAACACAAAGGATATTCCTGTGGCACTCTGTGTGAGATATGTTGGGTTTTTTTTAGTTAACATTTCTTTGCAAGTTTCAGATAGTGCGAAACACTGACAGCAGGTATTATTTGACTTTAGGGCCTGGAAAGCATGATCAACCTCTTTTTATGTATGTCTTGCATCTGGACAGTGGAATGAAGCACATGCAGGTTGTCTGGATGGGTCACTTCTCACAAAAGACAGGATGTAATTCAACACAAAACCTGTTTGCATTATCTTGCATGGAGCCGGGTAGTTTTTGTATGTCCAAGTTCTGTAGCTTCCACCCAACACATCGAGAAAAAAAAAAGATTTTCACTAAGTGGGGTTGAACAAAGTTATCCCTAGGAAAAAAGTAATTTTGACAAGACAAAATCGGCATCTATGCCTTTGTCCATTTTCACAGTCTGTACAACACCTATGTATGAAATTTGCTGCTTTTTGAGAAAAAAAACTGTTTTTTGGGATGGGGCATGCTCATGAAGCAATACACTAGCAGCGATAATGGCTTCTCCTGCCTATTAATGGCTTATATTACGCCACAGAGTTTCACAAAATCTCATCAGATGACAGCCAACCCTACACCTTTGATGGACATTCACAGTCTTGCTGGCATTAATCACCAGCTGGACACAGGTACTCTGACTGTGTATATGCTATAAATACAGATAAACTGAGTCTCACAATACATTTTTCAATTGAACATTTCTGTTTCACTTTATTGGTTTTTTTAACCAGTTTTAATTTTTTCCTGAGATGTGTGAAGGCAAAGTGCAAGCAGCTATTTTACAAGAGCTTTTCAGAGTTTTAATTGGTAATGAAGCAACAACTTTATTTCTATCAGAAAGGCTGAACCCTTAAATATCACCATTATGGAAAAAATTCCCCAAAAAGTTCATCTTTTATAATGTAGCCCTTTGTTTACTTTATTTGGTCAATTCGACATTTTATCTCACATGTTTCAGCACTAAAAAACAATAAAAAATAAAGGCTTGGTGCACCTCTCAACATTACAAAACCTAGACATAAAACTAAGGCTGGGATTCCATCTAGTCATGAGTGGAAAACAAGGTCATTTGCTGTTTTTTTTTTTTCAGTTTTGTTGATACTAACACACCATGCACTTAACTGCAACATTGTACAACTGAGCCCTGGAGGCAGCCGAGCACACGACAGACTTGAACAAATCAGACCGCATTGCTCAGCCTGATGGACAGAAAAAGTAGAGCTCAGAAAAAATAAAATAAAATAAAATAAAATAAAACAAACAAAAAAA
>JASSRZ010000007.1:18061944-18100734 GCA_032164315.1 Malacoctenus gilli
TGTGTGTGTGTGTGTGTGTGTGTGTGTGTGTGTGTGTGTGTGTGTGTGTGTGTGTGTGTGTGTGTGTGTGTTTGTGGTTGCAATTGCCGTCGTGATTGTATACTGTGGTGAGAAACCCACATTGAATACATTCCCCTGCTCTCTGCAACTGCTTATGTTCGAGTGGATAAATAAATGTATGTAAGGCGGCAGCAGGAGCAGAAAGGAAGCTGGAAATGCAGCGAGAGCAGCTCCTGGCATGTGGCAACTTTTTTTTTTTGGTTTGCACCGTGGTGATTGTCCGTGCTGGAGGAAGGAAGGCGTGTTCGCATCATTACTCCCCGGTGGGCCATTCGCACACGGTTGGAACAAGGTATTTAAATTGCTAATCCTACCCTTTTAGTACCCTTTACCATATGTAGCCTGTATTCCCAATGCAGCCAGGCCATTTAGGACATTCCTCATCGGCTTCAACAGAGAGGAGGTGTCGTTCTGCATTAGCGCCTGGCTCCGGGTAGAAGCCGCTCGGTGCTCAGCCCCGTGGCGGCTCCTGCAGCTGTGCACCTCTCATTTCATGCTCATACCCGGGATGTGTTTACCACACTGAACCTCTTCGCTCAGCGCGACTGAGGAACAAGGTGCATGTGAGGCGCTCTCCGCAGCCAACCCAAGTCGAACCGTGTGGCAGGGCAGACGGGGTTTACGACTAACAAATTCAGCCTCGCTCCCGACAGATGGAGTGGCAAGTGCAGAGAGTTGAGCCCCCTTTTCACACAGACCATTCTGTCTGAGGAACGTGACCCGTGTCGGTGCATTCCGGAGTTCGTGTGAACGTAGCAGTACAGCTTTCGCATAGAGACGTTCTGCAATCACCTACACGGCTGAGCGCAGCCAAGTATTTTTTCCAAATCTTTCAAGGTAGACAAGCATGTTGGGCTGGGTAGGGGGTGACGCTCATCATGTCAGTCATGGAAATCATCAGTTACGTCCGTCGTTCTGATGCAGAGTCAGACAGGGTCACAGCTCAGGACTGATAAGAGGCTGTCGAGCCAGATCTGATTTAATATGAGAGAAACCAAAACAGCTACGATTAAAAACAGACATTTAGAGTCTTGCAGGGAACAGGGCGTAAGGGGGGGGGGGCAGCTCATGGACAGCAGGCAGCCCACTCTGTGCCCTGCTCAGTCTCAGAGTAGCATTACAATGCACTCTGGTTCTTTTTTCGCACTCCGTTTATGTGTTTACGGCACTGTTTTACTGTATACAGTTACCAGCTGTTGAACATCCCCCTCTTTTACTTTCAAGCACATATTGTCCTTAAGATTCTTTGTATATCTGCCACTGATTGCGGGCTGTGCGCAGCCACAGTCTCCTTGCGTGGCCCGACCGTTGTCTCCACATTATTCTTGCTCCCGCCTTTTTCCTCTTTGTGTCTCTCCCTGATGACTATCAGCCATAATTTAGCTTCATTAGGCGGCATTAATCAAACGGGCGAAGGGGGTGGAGGGTGGGGGTCGTTGGTTGTCTGAGCTGCTTGTCAGCAGGCTTCCGTCCCTCCCGTCGTCTCTCACTTCGGCACCCCGAGGATTATTCGGCTGCCTCACAAACAGGAGAAAGGGGTCCAAGAAGATTTCTATGACCTGCGGCGACTCCCCCCCCTTAAATCCCCTCGCCAACACTCTCACCTCCTCCCGAGCCCACCCTGAGGTGAGGCTGATAGAGTAGTTAGGGGGGGAAGCTATGAGGCAGAGAACCCGCTCCGTGAGGGAGGACGCCGCGGAAACGCTGGTTCACGAAGCGTCCGGCGTCTGAAAACCCCGCAGCAGTGATCGTGACTCGGTTTGTTCGATTTCTGACGGGAGCATGTGGGAAAAAAAGCCTGCGATCAGTCGTAGAAGAAATGGAACTGTGCAGCTGAGCAGGAGGAAGGACAGTTTGGAGATGCTCACAGAGATACACGCATAAGTGGAGGAAAAACGGACAAACAAATGGAATGCATGAATAAATTGGAATATGCAGTTACTGAAGATCGCCTAAATAAAATAACCTGAGGGAATAAAAATAAAGATGACATCGGGGAAAGTACTTCATCTTATCATGTTTTCGTGCGAGTAATAGTATATGAGGTATTTCCCGGAACAAGAATATCCACATATCCATTTGCACATGTAATTATTTATAAGTAGATGTGTAAGTGTTCATATGAAGTGTGTATCCATCTATTTTTGTATGTGTATATATGAATGTCTTTACAAAGGTAGATACAATATGTGAATACACAAGAAAAGAAAGGAAGGATTTCGTAAGTTTCCCTCATTTCTGTTTCTTTTATTGAGAAATTGTCTTCATGTTGGAATTGTGGTTTGCAATAAAGTTAGGGATTCAAAAAACACAATCTGACAATGGCAACCACTTTGAAGGCTTCTGGCTTAGTACTTTTGTACGTCCTATGGCATGGGTGCTGCCACCAGTGTTTGGCTTCGCTGTTAACGATGGCCTTTCTTTGAGGCATTTTTCTGGGGCTCCACTGTAAAAATGTTGGAAGCCACCAATTTGCAGATATTCTTACTTATCACAATATTAGAATGCAGCCATGTAATCCCACTAATATCATCAATACAAGCTCATTATAACAGCCTGGGGGTGAACTTTACAATTAACCTCCGTGATTGTTTTTCTCTTCTTTTTTTTAGTTTTTCTTTTCACTACAAAGAAACGACAACAAATCAGTTTGATTCGTGTCACGACGGGCTTAAATTTTTCACAATTTTTCCCACTATCGGGAGAAAAATAATCATGCTTGAACATTTGAAATGCAAAACAGTTCTCTGCCGCGCACAAAGAGCCAGAGCGCTCCTGTTTGGCTAAAAATACACACCGGGCACCGCGGCACCTTCGAATTACCTTCTTTTCTTCCCTGAAAGACAATGCATTAGTGATTGGAGGGGGCTATTACATGGCTTTGATCTGGCAGATTACATCTATGTGTCTTATTCCAGATTCAGCGGGGCCCCCGTCACTTCGATCCGCACTCGTCCCTGAATTGGAGGATTAGGCGGCTCTTTCATGAGCGCGCCCGGGTTTTTCAGCTCTCAGGCGACCGTATTCGGTTCGGGCGCTGACGGGCGGGGGGGGGGGGATAACAAAGCGTTTCTCCCGCACATCAGCGAAGCAAGTCCCAGGAGAAAAAAATCCTCACTTCTTTTTTTAGTTTCACAGAGCTTTGATTTGTGTCACATAAACTGTATCACACACCCTTGTTTATGAGCGCAGAGGCCCTCACGTAAACATTCAGACATTTGCGAAGTGGAAAGAAAAATACGGTTTATTTGTTTCTCGCTGTAAATGGCTGTTTTATGAGTTGCGCAATGGCACAGTGGCTCTCACCTCATGGTGAGACTGTGTGTGTGTGTGTGTGTGTGTGTGTGTGTGTGTGTGTGTACGTGCTGACATGTTGTCAAGGATGCGCCCTTCCTTCACCCAGTGACACCCAGCATTGTCCCAAGCACCCTCCGTCATCTTTGATTGGTGATGAAACGTAGGAAATTTCCATGGGGGGGGGGGGGGGCGGGTTTGTCTTTTGGACATGGAGCAGGGTGGGATCACGACTGGTCCACTTCCACACAGCAATTTGTCATAAATGAAGCGGCCGCTACATGACAACCAACTGTCACGCATCATGACAGGCGATCCAATAGGCCAGGACACCTGCCGACCTTTTAAAAGAGGCGCTGTGGTCAGACTGATTTCCATCGCTGAAATTTCTGAATGTATGTCACTGGCCCGGCGTCCTCATCCAGCGTCCGCAGCAGACCCAGTGAATGCCCCACAGGATGGGCACCGGTTCCACCGAAACAGAATTGGCACAGGTTATCTTTTTGTGCTGCGTTATTGTGATTTTGGATCCTACTTAACAGGTGTTTGTATTTACTGCCAGTCTTTAAAAAGAAAAGAGTTTGAAAGGTTCAAGTTAATTCCCTTAACACTCTCACAACTCAAATGCCTTTGTTTCTTTTATTATAGGATTAATAATTGAGTTTAAAGAAATTAAACGAACACAGTATTGATTTTTTTTCTCAAAATTCTATATAAATGAGGCAAATTTTACATAAAAGAGAAAATAAAGCGATAAATTAGAATTCAGGAGTTGTTTTGAAGTCAAGAGACGAAACAAAACTGTGTGTGATAATGTGACGCTTCATACTTTTAATCCTCAAACAAACTGGAGAGAACAGAGAGAAAACAAGAGAACAAGAGATCTAAAGGATACAGTCCCTGTTGGTATGACACTCAAGTGTCTGGATACTTTCCTCTACATGCAGTGTAGAATCAACACCATGTTTGGCTCCGTCGCTGTTCGAGCCGGCGGCTGACCGCGCAGTGCTGCCATCGTGCGGCCGCTGCACTGGACCAGCCCTCAGCTTGGACCTGCCTTGGACTTGCCATCGAGCATTTGGTCTCGACTGAGCATCCCGAAGCCCAGCAGCCAAAGGCCGACCTCGCAGGGGCCATCTGGTGTCGCGTTTGAGCTCGGCGGCGCGTGCTCAGTGCTACAACTTGACTATGAAAGCCTCCAACAAAGGAAACACCGTCTTTTCACTCAGGACACGATGGGTTCAGATTGCTCCCACAGCTTCGCGGTGCTGCAAATGTGGGTTATGACACTTGCCAATATAGAGGGGAAAAAAAGGGAGGCAGGATCTGGCGCTGTCTGGGCGCCTGGACTGAACGAGGCAGCGCTTCGTGGTCCGAGCTGCCCGTGTTATCACAGCTGAGGCCCTCTCGGTTTGTTTTGATCGAGCGGAGCTGGCCCCACCTTCAAGGACTGCCTGTTTCTCTGTAGTAAGGCAGGCCATTTGTCCAACACACATTGGCTTGCTGTTTTTTTCTTCTCCTGAGCGAAGGGGAAAGCGTATCTGCCGTCGACCGCAAGGAATGACGAGGAGCGGGCCGATTTTGTGGCTGTCATCGTGTGAAAAGACGCTTTTGAAGCGTGCCAGCTGCTCTGAGACGGGTCGCATGCGAGATGCCCTTGAGCCAAGACGAAGGTTCACGGGGGATGCCGGGAAACGCAAGAGGCCAATATGCCAAAATGGTGACTGCCACCATGAGGCAGAACGCTGCAGCGCAAATTCCAAGCATATGGAGTCATATTGGCTGAGTTGCCATGGTTACACTTTGATTTATCTGACTGGATTATGTCTGATTGATTCTTAAATTTGGTTGAAGAAGCAGAAGGACTTTGTCAGTGGAACAATCCCATGATGCTTTGCTGTGGAACATTCCCATACCTTGAAAAAAAAATGGTGTGCAATCGCGATTACTTTTGATCAGTAAAGCCGCCTCAGTTATGAAAAAACGTTTTTGAATCATTCCAGCCGCATTCACATCGCGGTTGCAGGGAGGAGTCAGTTGTTTTTTTTGGAGCCCTACCGCCTTCGATCCAGAGGAAACCGGGGCAAGGCGCCAGCCGCGCCTCCTCGGCAAACAAGGGTGGAGTGAGCCGCGTCCGGTGCGTTCGGCAGATATCGCAGGCGCGCGCTGGCGAGAGAGCGTTTCGAGGCTCGCTTTGGGAGCGTCGGGTTATTATGGCAAGGAAACAGCTCGCAGTGAAAACATTAGCGCAGATTAACTGTGGCAAGCGGTTTTAATTAGGCAGCCGTACAGGTACAATGAGTGGAAATATGAGCCCCACAGATGCATTTTAGCTTTATTAGTTTAGTGTTGTTGAGCCCTTGGGGACAATAAGTGGTAATGTCATAATTTACTACAGTAAACATGGAGCTTGCTCTTAGATATCCAGAGCGCAGAGCAGAGTGTGCTGTTTCCCTAACACGCTGTGACAGATTTGATTGACATGCTCAGTTTCCAGCCACAATGAGTGTCTCTTACAAGGCACTTTCAGTTTGAGCGTCACACTGCGTATGCATTTGAGTGGACGACTGACAGAGCACCTGCTGGCGTGTGCACAATGGGCATGTTGGAAACGTGAGGCTGCTGAACGGTTCTCCAACTCTACAACTGAGAGAAAAAAAAATTTTTTCCCCCCACTTTTTGCAAAAATAATGAGTCACTT
Organism: Malacoctenus gilli; assembly: GCA_032164315.1. Classification (NCBI taxonomy): domain Eukaryota; kingdom Metazoa; phylum Chordata; class Actinopteri; order Blenniiformes; family Labrisomidae; genus Malacoctenus; species Malacoctenus gilli. The sequence continues at coordinate 18,068,000 of JASSRZ010000007.1, forward strand.
TCCATCAAGCTCCATCTTTGAATCATAGCAGGGAATATGCAGACTCATTCTGACTGATATTTATTCTTTTGTTATTCGAGCTTGCTGTGGATTCTTGATGATGTCAGGATCCAATGTAGAGAAAGTTCAAGAGACAAATAACGTAAAGTCAGGATCAAATGCCAGAGTGCGCAGCTTGTGTGTGCGCACTTTGGGTCCTTCCTATTCCATGGGTTCAACACAGAATCAACACAAGTTGCCTCCCACTGCCTCACAAGGGAGTGATGTGACTTTGGGAGGGGATAGAGGCTGGTTGGAGTGCTCGGACCACCCGCAGAATGTGGTGGGCAAAGCCGAAGCCTCTACGCTTCTTCCACACCACAGATGTGAGCCCTTGAGAGTAGCCCCCTGCAACCCCATGTTTTTTCCCTGATGTTCCGGGTAGGGGGGCAATGAAACAACCCAACACACCTTCAGTAAAGTATCAAAAATCTAATCCGAAAGTGATCAGACAGATCACTTTTTACAGTCAGAGGAGTCAAAAAATACATCAAGCTGCAGTTGGCTTTCAGACTTGATTTTGATGTGCGGAAACGCCGTGTGTCCTCGCTGACTGGCTGGGATCCAGGCACGGATTCGCCGGCGCTGACCCCCATGTGTTTGGTCCCCTCAGGCTCTCCGTACAGAGATAAGATCACTATTGCCATCCTGCAGCTGCAGGAGGAAGGGAAGCTGCACATGATGAAAGAGAAGTGGTGGAGGGGCAACGGCTGCCCGGAGGAGGAGAGCAAGGAGGCCAGCGCCCTGGGCGTGCAGAACATCGGCGGCATCTTCATCGTGCTGGCGGCCGGCCTCGTCCTGTCCGTGTTCGTGGCGGTGGGCGAGTTCCTCTACAAGTCCAAACAGAACGCACAACTCGAAAAGGTAAGCGCAACCACTCCCCCGCCCCACCCCCCACCCCTCTCTCTCCCACCTCTGCTGGCATCTTGTCTACGCTTTGTTATTGAGAAGACCGCTAGCAGAATTTGGCGCCGTGCGTGGCCCAGAGGCAACCTCGCGGCAAAAAAAAAAAGAGAAAGAAAATTGAAAAACCTGCTAAAAAGTGAAACGAATATATGTGCTTAGCTACGTTTTTGTTCGCTCAACATTCAGAGGTTGTGTTTTGCCAGTTTTGCGGAAGCTCACACTGTAATGACCGTGCTGAATCCTGCGCAGAGAGATAAGGGTTGGTTTCTTTGCATTTATTCACTTAGGCCCAATGGCGACAACGAGATAAGAAACGTGAGGAATTCTGCTGTCACCACGGATCCAAGCTAGACTTTAACCACCAGCTCAAATGACCTCCAGAAAAAAAAAAAAAAAAAATCACACACACACACACACCTCCACAAACTTTTTTTTTTCTATTGGAACCTGACATGGTCTCAAAACTTCCCCCAAACTACTGTTTGTTTTTTTGATTTTTATTTAATTCTATTGATTTGTCCTTTTCCTACTTCTTTTGCCACCCCCCTCCCCCCCTTCCAGTCCTGACCCCTCCTCCCAAAGGGGAACGGGAAGCTAAGAGCTGTTTAATAAAACATTTGGAGCGCTGGCAGTAACACACAGTTGGATCACATGCACATTTGTCGCAAAAGGTCTCGCTCGGCTGCATGACGCGCAACCCCGCCCTCGGCAGCCACAGCCACGAGCACTCCCCGCCTCCCCTGACGCCACCGCCGCTGCCGCCGTCGCCACCACTGCTGCTGCTGCTGCCGCTGCTGCCGCTACTTCTGCTGCTGCTGCCCCTCCTGCTCATTTCCCATCCTGCTTCTCACCCCAGCTGCTCCCCCCACTCCCCGTGTGTCCCGATGCATCTGACTCACGCGCAGCCTCGCCTTCCAACCGGGCAGTTGAACAACATGCGGCTCGCGCGTCACAGGCTGACGAGTCACTGATATAACGGCCCGCGCCTTCAGAAAAACATGGAAATGAATGAACCGTGTGATGGCAGGAGTCGTTTGGGCACAAGTATGCTGCTGCCATGGCACAAAGAAATAAAACACGCATACGGTATAATCATCGTATTATTAAACTTTTTAACATTTTAGAAAGAGAATAAAACAAACTTTTAAGGGGTCAGTAATACACATTCCTCTCCTACTTTACGTATGTCTCCCTCAGCAGCGAGTCAAACAAAATTTGTGGTCGCTTTTGCAATTTTTTGCCTGATTATAAAACTCCCATCATGCTTTTTCCTTCCGTTGGTCACTTTAGGACCAGGATGCAGTAAATCGGACTGCCAGCAGAGCAACAGCAGCCATTGGTGGCCATTGGTACATTGTTTTACTGGCCAAAGGTCCCTGGCCGTCTCAGACAGGAAAAACCAAATAGTTCAGCACCCGGTGCGGATTAGTGGCCAGTACCCGTCGCCCATCTTCCTTGAAGTCTCACAGCAGCACTCATAGCAGCTCAAGACATTTGCTTTTTGATTCGGGTCCTTTTATGCTGTTTGAAAGTTAGAATGCTCGAAGATTTCCTTGTGGGAAATTTGACACATTTCTCCACTGATGTGCAGTGGTTATAATGACTGCCAAAAAAAACCTTTAATGTCAGGGAAGCACAGAGAAGGACAAATGTCATTAAACCAGGTTCATGCCAGATTTTCATCATGTCATCCATTATTATATGCACTGAACCCTGTTAGATAACATTGGTGTATGATAGATTATAATGAAATTCTATATATTTTTTGGTTTTACAGTATACTTAAATACCAATATGAGATATGATTGAAAAACAACCAGATTGTAGGAAAAATGAACACTTGATAGGGGCACTTACAAAGACAAAACCAGAAGGTGACTTGTTTTGCTTCTAGAAGTTCTCAACGAGAAGTCATGCAATAACATCACACTTCACTGTCAGGAAGTAAAATACCACAAGGGAAATTGAACCTTTCTCCTCCTTGCTCCTTTCTCCCTTCTCTCCGATGTTTTTGACTGAAGCTTGCCATCTATCAGGCAAAGCAACGCGGTCTCATCTGTTTCATGCAGCACATTTGAAGTGAGCAAATGACAGCACTGAGATGCTGTTGGTTCTTTGCATTTAGAGCTTCAAGGAACCTAAAAAGTAGATTTTTCAAAAATGAGTGATTACACAGCGAGCAACAATGCCGTCATGTGAAAAGCCAACTTTTTTTGCGATATTTTTTACTAAATAAGGAGGGGTTTTGCATTAATAACAAAAAAGATTATTAAATTATAAAAGTAAAAAAAGTTACCAAGATAATAAAGCAAAACTTTTCACCATTTCTGTTTCTGCCATGGCAGCAATATGCTGCAACCTCCTAAAAGCCCCCACTGTCAGAGAGGAAGCCCTGAAGATGCATACTCAGCAAAAATAGAGCAGATGCACCCAAACCGTGAGCTGATGTGATATTTACATATTTTTCCCGTTTTTATAACGTACACCTCACCTGCCACATATTCACACACATGCTTCACTATCACTGTCACACTGTGACTGTATAAAGAGAAAGTTTTATAACTTATTATATACTGTAAAATATAGAAATCTATCTATCGATACATTTTATTTGTAAGGTTCTCTATGTAACTACACTGAATGATGCGTTTACTTTAACAGGCCATATTGTGTGAACTAAAAGAATAATGTGTGTACATGCAGAGGTTCTTCTGGGAATTGTCTCTTCACTGTTGAGATGGAATTCAAGCCATTGTGCAGAATCACATTAGTCTTTTTTGCATGAATCCGGTTGTCAATGTCCAAAGTTGATTAGAAAACAAGTCGAAAAGCAGGAAAAAACAGCTGCCAAGACGTTTTAGAAGTCAGGACGAAATATCTAGTTTGAGTCCAACAGGAAAAAAAAACCTCCAGGATGTCAAGTCCATTTTTTCAAATGAAACAAGCAGCTTTCTTTTGAAAGTAGCTTTTGTTTACATTGAAATTTATTGGCAATAAGCTTTTGCGAATATATAGAAAAATATTTTTGAAGCTCAAAAGTTCAGATGAAATCCAAATCGAAATTAAAAAAAAAAAAAGATGAATGGTGACTCTGCAGTAAATTATAAAACATAAAAGTCACACATACATACATGCAAAAAACTTGAAGTGTTACACCTGTGGGCTGCGAGGGCCGTGGGTCTTCATCAAATATTAATTGAAAACAGAGGGAACCACCAGTATCCGTGAAAAGCTCAGGTACAATACAGCTTCCCACCACTTGGTGGCGGGATTTGGTCGGACAGTTGTTTAACCAGCCTGAATAAGGAAGCAGAAGAAGACTGCTGCTAACCAATACTTAACAGTGAGCAGAAAGCGTGGAGAGGTTCTTAAGATAGAAATGAAAGTGACATGAGTGTGGAATAGTTCTATCCAACGGTTCTGAATGGGTCCTGGACCACTTTGTACTGTAAAGGTTGGAGCCAGAGGTATAAAAGGTTCAGAACCGCTATATTAGAGGCCAGAGGAAAAAAAAAAAAAAAACGCACCCATATTTGGTAAAATTACTCAAACCATGTAGAAAATTGTTCATTGTGATCAGTCCTCAAAATGCTATATTCACAGACTATCTCTCAACCCTGATCTTTAGCCACTGGAGTCAGTACTGTTTCGAGTGCTGCTGCACAATGAAGTCATTTTGCATACATTGAACACAAAAAAAGCCATTGAAAGCCATGTAATCGTCAGTCCCTCAGTCAGGGCCTTCAAAAAAAAAATAAGGTCTTGAAATCTGTGCAGGTAATTAACCGATAAACGAGAAAAACATTGACATGACTACGACAGTGCTGCCAAAGTGATGGGCTCCTATAGGGAAAGAAAGAGAGCACAGTTGGGGTGGAAGAAGCTCTACGCTCCTCATTTCTTCCGTCGCTTCATTGTATAGTCGTTTCAGCACGCTGACCTTGTGTCGGCGAGTTCGGTGGAAAAGCTCGCGGCAATACGTACATAAACATGCACGCGGAAATAAGTGGAAAGTATGATTTATGACAGCGTAAAGGCCACTGTGTCCAGGGTTAATGATGCGTTTTCATCACCGGCCTGTTTACAGCCGGGAATATTTGGCCGTGACTCCCACTCACTGGCCGTTCCGTTCTGACCACAGACCACAGTCGGAGGGACCAAGAAGTTAAAAGGAATAAAGAAAAAAAAAGTCACTCGGAATGAATTCGAAGGGCCATTTGCAGAGACTCTTAACAATTCCCTCCCTGGAATGAGACCTCTGTCGTCATAGTGACCGAGTCACTTTCATTATACTATGGTCTTGAAATGTTGCTGTGCCAGGGGCCCAGAACAGATTATAGCAGCCTCTCTCTCTCTGTCTCTTTCTCCCTCCCTCCCTCCCTCTCTCTCTCTTCGATTTTTTCGAGACAGTTCTTCTTAACTCCAGGTTTTACTTCAGACTTCAGTCTCCTGTTAACATTTTTTTGTTACATTCTAAATAACTACAGCGACAGAAAAACAAAAAAAAAACTACCCCTACTTACAATTTGCCACATCCTGAACATCACCGTTCCTGCGTTGAGAGAGTAAATGTTCAACGAAGGTTCTGTACTAACTTTTGGGTGGGAGGGGAAGGTGGGGGGGGGGGTGTCTCTCAGTTTCCTTGTCATTCAAAGCCCACACATCATATGCATTATTCATTCTTCACTCATCGGCAGTGAGCTCCATGTGGAAAACACAGGCGCCCCAGGGGCAGACTGACCGAGGCGTGGCCGCCGTCCTGCGCCCGCCCACGGCCTCCCCTCCGATCGGCAACCTGACATCCACTCACAGTCATACAGGAGCAAGGAGGCTGATGTGTAGGAGGAGATCAAGAAATCAATTCATGCATTGCGTTGCAATGTGGACAGTGAAAACTCTGAACCGGTACACAAAAGTCATCAGTTTTAAATATATATTATTGTGATCATTGGTGCAACTGGAGTGTCAGCAGTCTGACAGCCACTGAGCAGTTATGTGCACTGTAATAAGAGCTTTTATTTTGACACAGGAACACACGCTCAATCTAGATACCCTGACAGGAACTACGGGGACCAGCTCGCGCAGCTTCCTGTTCTCAAATGCCATCTGCACCGTGTTCAAGCGTAAGCCGCACCTCACCCTCCGAGTATAACGCAGCAGCCCTCCAGTGGCACTCACATCTTTATGAAATCTGTAAGGACAACAAGGCCACGCTGCACCCGGTTGTCGGATATAGCGCACACCGAGGAGCTGCTCTGCATATATGGAGCCTTACAGTGTTGCATTATGCAGCACTGGGTATACCATCCTTCTCAAATGTGGTAAAACATACAGGAATGCCAGATTTCCCCTTAAAAAAAAATAGCTCGTTCAAGAAATTGCCTAAATCATCTGCATTTATTGTGCTATTTAGGGAACTTTAGTATATCATGCTTGAATTGACAAATTACTTTTCGGGTGTTTGTGTGGAGAGTGCCTTTGTGTTATAGCAGAGCCTCCACATACACAGTGTGCTTGCGCACGGCACAGCGTTTGCTCGGCGCCAGCATTAATCCCCCCTAAACAAGCCTATTCATCTATGCAGAACGAGCTAAATAAAGACGAACTCAAAGAATAAAGCCACCAGGCACCTCGCAGGCACCGCGCGAGATGTGAAAAATTCCACGCAGGCTCGTTTCCAAAACGCAACATAACCTCCTCGATTTCAACCTTGTCTCGACAACGGATCCCTCGCATTCCCGTTTTATCGCACCAGTTTTGCTGCCGCCACGCGTTCCGCACTCTGCTTTTGTGGACGTCCCTCTCGGTCCAAGGGGGTGCACGAAGGCAGACAATACTTGTCCCACTGTCACTTGTTTGCTTGGGGTTGTGTTTTCATTAAGTCACTCCTGTAGCCACAGTAGGATCACTGCTCCAGAATAAAACAGCGTTTCACGGATTGGCTTTTCGAGGCCATTCCAGAGCTGCCTGTGAACCTTCCCTCTGCACAAACATGTGTCCTGCATGTTTGTCCACAGAAACAGCTAAAACAGCATTTAGGCCCAAGTACAAGGACATATCTGCATAAGTTGTGTTCCACATCCTTGTTGTAGTTTATGTCGCACACAGTGTTTTTGTCTGCAGTCCTTTGCCATTCTACAGTGTTTAGCTTTCATAGACTGGGAGCGCTCACACATGATGTGGTGTGACGCAGGTTCAAACAATTATTCAAAACACTTTATCCCAGATATGGAAATTCAAGGGGAAGTTAGGAGGCACGGTCACAATTTTAGGGCGAGTTGATAATGAATTTTGTTGTGTCCATGTTGAGAACGAATATGTGCATCAGTAACTGATAAATTAGAACAAACAAAGGAACTAACAGCATAGCCTTGGTTAAAACCAGTCACACAAGCCTTTATCGAACCCAGACCCCCGCTGTCCTTACAAGGAGCACCAGCTCAAACTATTTACTGGATACATTCAACAACTTCACCTAACCATGATTATCACAGTCACAAATCCCCATCTCTTCTTTGAACCACCCAGGACCGTTTAGTCCAGGGGCGGGCACTCCTGGTCCCGGAGGGCCGCAGCCCTGCACCTCTTCATTAGCCGTTTCTCAATACCCGTACTTGACTGTACTTGCGTTCTCCCGGACTTGTGAAACGTCGCCCAAGACCTGTTCCAATACACAAGTTCGCATTTCGGCAAGTCCGGTTAGATACCCAGATGTGAACTTGTCACGCCCATTTTTACCGGGGATACATCGGATGGTGACTCGTGTGGACTCGGACGGACATGTATCCCAGAATGCATTTCACTACAACCAGAAATGGCGGAGGAGCGAACACCCAACTGTAAGCAGTAATTAAAAACACGAGGAAGGTGTTTGTTTTATGTAGTTAATTTTTTTAAATTTTATTAAAATTTACAACTTAAAATAAACATTTCTGGGATAATCACCGGCGGAAGACATTGAAGTCAAGGAAGTGACGTCATGAGTACGCTGCCGTTCCAGTTGTCGAAAAAACGTACAGCGAACTCCCGTTCTCGTGAAGTTTCCAAGTTTTCAAGTCCGAGCTTCAGAAGTTCGGGAGTCCGCACTCAGCGTACTTGGTATTGAGAAACGGCCATTGTGTTCCTGCGCTAACACACCTTAATCTCATTGGTGTCATCAAGCAGACCTGCAGCAGGAGCCTGATGACTAGCAGCTCATTGCAAACAGATGTGTTGATGCTGGGATGCATTGAAAACGTGCAGGGCTGCAGCCCTCCAGGACCAGGATGAGCCACCCCTGGTTTAGTCCCATTTTCCCCCGTTACACCCCGTTTTGTTTCATACTCCATGAATCATTATGTAGTCAAGTCTGAACAACACACAATAACACACTCGTGTCTACACAAGTTCGGGCAGCGGTTTCCAACCTGGACTTTGATCTCTATGTGGTAGAGTTTGTCTTATTCGAAGTTGTTTAAAACCAGTTTTGCACATTTTATCTCAAGAACAGACAAAAAAAAAACTGTCCGTGACTTTGTTTTCCCCAAAGTTCCCTATTTTGTACAATGAGGGAATTAGATCCCTTAAGATGACTGTGTTCAGAGAGGAGAGGTTTGGAACCCCTGGTTGAGGAACCTCCATGGGACCAACTCCGTCCCACATCATTGAAAACATGCCAGATGTTCGGTCCGAGACACCAAGTCAGGGAAGCCTCTCGCAAGACTCCCAGTCGGTCTTGCGGAGCTCGCAAAACAAATAGTAAACATTATTTTCCCTATCATAAATTATTTTTAACATCTGCTGACATCTGTATTGTAAATAAAGAAAAGAACGCGATAAACGATTAGATTGTTTGAGTGATGCAGCAATCACTTTCTGAGTTACTCCTAAAATCCTTTTTGTGATTACTACTGTCTCTGTTACACAACACTTCTTGCACAGACATAAAGAAACTACACGTTGGCACGGGATTTAAAACCACCCCATATAATCACCCCCCCCCCCCCAAAAAAAAAAAAAATACTGGGCTGCAATGAAAGGAGCATGAATTTGATTGATTGGTGCCTAATCAGCATCCATAACTGTAAGCTTCTGTCGGCAATATAGTGTAACTAATTGTTTCCATGCCAACCACGTATGATCACACAGTTTAAGTTAGGGAAACAGTCTTCATGAAACAGGCTTATCAGAGGCTGGTACAACAACAGACACAACACCGACCACTGACGACTACAAAGACCTGAAGTCTCATCACCAAGTCGGGAAGAAAAACAATGCGTGAAACTTGGCAAAGCGCTGCAAGCATTTACAATCCGATCCAACGGAAGGTCTGCAACAATATTTGGCAAAGGCAACAGTGGTTTTCATCGGCAAAACCTTCTTTTGTGTGTATTTTTCTCCATTTCGAGTCAAGAGGAAACTCAATTTTTAAGGGGCAGCTGATGTTATGAGATACCAGTTGAAGGCTAATTCTTGAGAAAAACCAATATGTCCAAGTCTAACCTGCTTAATTCAGTCAACTCAATAATTGATTTGAAACACGTCAATTGTGCAGCTTGGGAATCCCCTGGTCTGGCGCTAATTAGCATCAAGCTAATCTGTGAGAATGAGCCATCTCCTTGTTTCCCCCCCCCCACCCCCCTCCCCGTGGGGGAGCCCACCATATACTTTGTTTCACTACTCCCAGCTTCCCCGCGTTATTGAACGCCACCTTCCTTCACGGCGTGGGGCTGTTTTGTCACAGTGATGCTGCACGTGTCAAGTTGAAAAATGTGGTGCTAAGCATCTCTTTGTTGTGTTTCACATGCTTGACAGTGCAAACCCTCCAATTTGCATTTTATAATTACTTCTGTTCTGTAACATTAGAAGGGGTGCAAAAGAAAATAGCAGCTATTCATTTTCTACAATGGGGTGAGCCACGCACCTTTCTATACAACTGAGAGAGATTTTAAAGGTTAAATGAACATGTTGATGCCCTCATTGTGTTTTTATTTGAGATTACTGCGTTTGCTAAACGGATTGTAATACCACCAGATGAGAGTATTGTCAGAAGATATTATACACTTGTTAAAGGTTTTATTAAAAGTATGAATAAACATTTGATAACTTGACAAACCGTAGCTCTCTGTAGGCTTTTTTCTTTTGGATTCATTTCCTCAGACTTCCATCCTTTTTCTTTGTCCCCTTCACACCGCTCCACAGCGCATTCCATCATCGCCAACAGATTGCAACTTGCTTGTTGTAAAGAAGCCCGCCAAAGGTTTGGGATTTATGTTTGTTCTCCTTCAGCTACATGAGCTAAATAGGGGAAAAGATGTGTGTCCTTTTCACACACCCTGTGCACAGGCGAGTCCGTTGGCTACCTGTGTGTCTGTTAGATCAGCAAAGCAAAACGACTGAAGCTCACCTGAAAGAATTGCCCGTGGGCGATACCGCGTTCATGTGATGGTCAGTCACAGCCTGATGCCTGATGATGTATGCAGGCAAAGACTTTCATTTTGCAGGTAATCAACTCGAATACCAGCACGGCCGACAAAATACACAAACAAACAGGAAGATTTAGTTGAAAGTTTTTTCTGCGAGAGAGGATTGGAAAAAAAACTACTTAGAGGGCCACAAACACTCTAAGAAATGTCAAAATACTGAGCTGGATGTTTAGTAAAGGGTGTTGTCAAATAAAATGAGCAACATTTTAAATAAGAAAATCTAAATTTGGAAAAAAATCTTAAGAGAAAAGAAACAATAGAAGAGATGGAGAGAAGATGACGAGACGAATGCAAATGGAGGCACCCAAAAAAGAAACAACCATGGAGTAAAATCAAGTTGGTACAGTCCAACTAATTGATGCAGCCATGTGGTGAAGTGCTGCTACAATTGAGCCCCCACAGCACACCTCCCTGTCACTGCCTGTGGTATACAGCTGATTTAGACACTTCCTGGCCTGGACACCAGTACATTGGGTGCCTATGTCAATGTGGCAGGACACCGTTTCATATATACTCACTGAGATTTTGAGTAAATTTCATAGAAAGCCAGATCAATCCTTAACAAAATATCATCACAAACTTGTCGTAGGGTGGTGCTTGCCAGTGAGGGTGCTGCCTCATTGCTCCCTGCTCTACAAAGATTCATACATATGACTGTTCTGTAGGAAAGCACCAAAGACGACCATTTCTTCAGTTCATTTCTTCTCATTCACGCTGAAGAAGTCACAAGATGCAAGACACCATGATGTGAGACACTTCCGTAACATCATACTATTCAGCGTAACATCAGGACCACTGAGGACTAAAGTGAAGGACTCTGCTCATTTTTTTTTTGTTATAATCTCTTAATGGGTGGGAGATGCTGTCTTAATTGGCGTGTTGGATGAAATGCAAACCGCTCGTTTTGTGATGGCAACATGATTGGGTCAAAGTATCCAAACACTTGCAGCACTTACAGAGTATTCCCAGTCTGTGTTTGTCAGTATCCATCAAAAGTTGCCCAAGGGCAGAGATACTGTCGACAGCTGACGGGTTCATCTGTGGTCAATCTCATAAATACTCATGGGGAGTGAAAGCCGGCCCCTGGGTTTCTATCCAATACCACATTATCCTGAAAAACACAAACTGCTGGTTAATTGTTCCCGTTTCTATGGAGATGGGCCACAATTCTGTAGTACCCACTCAGCTTCAAACAACTCAGCCCTACTCAGTTTCACTGTTTTTCTATCAGGTGATAGCTTCTGCTCTTAAAGGTTTTCCTTTACCAGCCACTCAGCTCAAAGTTGAGTCAAAAATGTGAGGTCAACAGACCATAGGGCACTGATGGGCAAGATAGCGATTACTGTAGATCAGTCATGAAGGCGACGCCCTCAAAACAGTCAAACCACCCTTTATTTGCTTTCAACCATGCAAAATGTCCCCACAACCCTGCAGTGGACCGCGCAGCATTTTGTTTGCGTCAACCCGTCCTCATGCTGAGGTGAAAAACCCCCCCGACACTGAATCAAGTAAAGGCAAATAGCTGTCACTGTGCAGCAGGGCTTCCATCACCTCCCTCAGAATGTACTGGCGTTTCAGTGGTGCCTGATATTGACTTCTGTCATGTCTCACCAGAGAGATACTTGAAAGAGATAGAGGTCCGCCGATGTCTCCAGACCACATCATGGATCGGAAACCTCCCAAGTGTGAACACAGCCAAAGTGGAAATACTGCTTCTTCAGCCTCAACATTCGGTCGAGCTTTTTCCAAATTTGATACATTAAACATTCATGAAACATAACTTCGCTCTGTCATATGAAAACAACTACCCTTGCAATATCATTTGTAACATGCTGGCATACCGTTACTCGGTCCTTCTATGGTGGTTCAGCTTTATCTTTGTTTCTCAGATATCAGTATTTCCACTCGTTCCAGAACTCGTCTGCAACACACACACACACTCGTCTGCCTGTCGCGAGCAGTCAGTTACAAAGGCCTGGGAACACTACAGAGGGTCCTTTGAATAACTATTCAGCAACTTCCATCGTCTCCCGCTCATAAAGACTTGGCACCGTCTCCTCACTGAAGTGCTCGCGAGACGGGATCTTGTAACGTGGCTGGAGAACAATCGGCATTGATCTGTGCGTCTGATGCCTCGTGTCAGCAGCTCAGGAACATCTCCGTCGCTCCCGTTTGAGTCACAGCCCAGTCGGATCCCGCTTCGAGATAGCGGTCGCTCCGGATTGGCTCCTGTCAAACCGGTGGTCCCGCGCGGAAAGTCATGTGTTCCCATGCATGTCAGTTTGAGGATGCGGGGGGATTTTCTGGTTCCTCTGCATCCTGGCTGGCCATAGCCAATGCTCAACTCCATCAGGTGATGTGGAAAAGGAACCATATGCAGAAGGGGGAGGTAGACCACTCCATCTTCACTAAATGAGAGTCAGAATCTGATTAAAAATAAAACAGCCCCTCAACAGGGCAGACACAGAGAGATAATTACTGCAGTGATGTGAAAGGAAGTGTACACGCAGACAGACAATGGACTAGAAACAAAGACATCACAAAGACATAAACAAGACATAAAATGGGAAACAAATGAAGTGATCAAGTAAAAGCCCCTTAAAAATGCTGAAAATCAATAGAAGACAGATGGAACAACAAGCCTGAATTGTGTGAAATAAACTTGAAGAAAGACAACATATCCACCAAATATGTCCCACATGTCATTGATTAACAGTTGACCAGTAGCTGTTTCTTTTTTCGAAGCAACAAAAAAAACGGAAACCCACTGGGAACCTTCAACTTTAACTTTTACCTTTAGCCTTTAAATCAGTAAGTTTGAATTCTAAGAGCCCACGTGAGGACTTTGAGGGCTGGATAATAGAAACTCTGGTAGCCATCAGGCCTGTATGGGAGGAAAGATTCCGCCCAAGGAACAGAAGGCCTCATGTCACCCAAAGAAGGTGTCAGTGTAGCTTAAAATATGCTTGAGCAAATTATTCCTGCTAATTTAACCTCAGTTAAATCTTTCAGAAAAACTGAGTCGGGACACATAATTTTCCACTAAATCACACGCTTCGCAGACTCTCAATGGAGCATTTCTTTTGTCATTCCATGCTGGCCTGTCAGATTTCCATGATTACTATGGTTGTCCCCTTCCTCCCTCTCCTCTTCCTCCTCCTCCCTCCTCCTCCTTTGCCTTCTCCTGCTCCTCTCTTACCTCCCCCACCCCCTCCTCCCAGCTTATCCTCCGCTTCCTTCTCCCACTCCTCCTCTTCCCACTCCTGCTCCTTCTGCTGCTTTTTCCTCTCTTCCTGCCTGCTGCTGAGGCTGCCGCAGACTAACCTGGCTTTCGGGGTGCAGAGACCACCAGCTGTGTGTGAGGAAACCCATCTCATCAGCACCACACACACACTTGCATGCAGAGGATGTTTGCACACACTAAGACAATTGCTTTGAAAGTGAAATGATGTGAGGGATGAGGAGTTCTTCTCGGTGGAAACCGGCTAAGTTGTTTTGTGGCTGTGTTTGTGTGACGAGCAGTCTGAATGGTACTACACTGATCAGGCATAACAATATGCCCACATACTGTGTGTCTGTGATCATGTCCTGACCTCAGTATGGGCGCAACTCTGGAACCCCCCCCAAACTCTGTGAATTCCAACACTGGATCCTACACTAGCCCAGATTTCTCAAACAAAAAGGAGCCATATTTGCAACACTATGTTGATAAAGACAGAATATGGTCATTAATTTAAGATCAATAAAGATTTGCATATCACTGGGTACTCACATAAAGTCTATGTTTTTTAGTGTGTTGGCTGTCGACCTTTCAGAGAGGTCCTATTTGGTTTAGAAGAACAGCTGTTGACCCCCCCCCCCCCACCCCCCATCAGACCACTGATTTGCCAAAACATCGCGGTTGAGAGAAACACTGGACCACTCACCAAAATACAGAAGCAGGAGTCTTAAAAAATAAAAGCACTGGGTGACTGGATCATATTGTAGAAAGTGGCTAATTCGGTTTTTCAGAACAGAAGGAGACTTGAGGCCGATCAAAATTAGCCCTCTTATTACACAAAGCATCTTGCTTTCTGTGTGTATGGCATGCAGTATCGAGTTTTGCATTAATCTCAGTTTCCCCCCTTTCCAACTTAACATTTATTAGTCAGAGAAGCATTGCTCCTTTACTTGCTGTTTGTTTTTTTTTTTTTCTTCTTTCTGGGCAGGTGGGGTTTAACCCAGTTTTTGCACCGTTTACCAACAGAGAGCGATCCAACTGCAGGTCAACATGCTCTGAGGGCAGACTGGAAGTTGTGTTTGAAGGTTCAGCGGTTCCGCTGTGGCTTCAGGAGCAGCCGAGTTACACCATGCGTAGCTTTGCACGCTGCATTTTTTTGGGTTCTTGTCGTGTCATGAACCACGTAGCCACTGAACACACAGGAGGCTGATCTGTGTAAGAAGCTGTGTTAGAGCCAGGGCCTTTAGGAGGTTATATATGGAGAGGCCTTCTACGTTGTCCTCACTGTCCCGCTCTGTCTGAAACAATCTGGCCTTATTCATATTACCTACAGAGAGACAAAACCTTAAGGAGGGTGGGAACATCCTAGCAAGGCAACAAGAAGGTTTCACAATTTTTGCTCAAAATCTATGTACAACAAACACAACACAACATGGTGCTCAGCAAGGACCCCTTTGTTTTCGCCAGGTGACCTCGTGCAAAGCTGCCATTGGTCACCTTCTTTCAGTGTCAGGTGTCTATGGCAAATTACACACAATAGCTGAATACATTTTGTTTGATAAAGTGATCTCCTTTAAAAAAGTTTTGTTGCATAGTCAAAGCTTTAGTCCGTCTTGTGTTCCCCTTCGAATCAAAACCAGATTCACTGTGGCAACAATGTGAGCTGTTAGGAAACTCTTTTTCTGAAGTTAACATATTGCATCGGTCATCATTGTTCATATTTTTGTTTCTTAAATTTTGGCCCTTTACTCACAACCTGCTGAACATGCGACTGTTGACCATCGAGCGTGTAAAGCCTGGCAAAACTGTGCTTAAGAAAGCAAAGACACAAGCGTGCACAAGATTCAACCGAAGTTATGAGTCAGGCTGAGTCAGGACACCAAGAGCTGCAGTGTTTTTTATACAGCCTCTCAATGTATTACTGTTTGGCTTTTGACACATTTATGTTTTCTTCCTTTGCTTTTAACGCACTGGTGTCAGATCCTTGTCCTGAAGGGTCACAGTCCTTTGTGCATAATAAATCACACACTTGACTCCAGTGGTTTGCTCATCAGCGACCTTTCTTGCAGAGGTTGGTCACTGAACATTCATTAGATTCGGATGTGTTTATGCAGGACAGAATGTCCACTTGCAGGATCCTCTTTGCTCAAAACAGTAGCGTGTGAGCTCCACACACCACAATCACTGCGGGGCGGGGGGGGGGGGGGGCAGCTAACCACCACAATGGAGCTGCTGCTAATCGTCTTGGACACAAACATACCAAATACAAGTCACAAGCTTGTTTCTTCGAGACATTTAGAAGAATTGCATTATGAGATAGAAGCAAGTTGAGCATCATATGTCTTCAATTCTATAGTCCTACACACAGCATGGGCAGGATGTGGTGCAGGCCTTATTGATTCTTGCCAAGACCCATAAAAGTTGCAAGTGCAGCACCTAATATCTCTGAGAGCATCAATATTGAGATAATCAGTACTATAAAGCCTGTAAGCTATTTGTAACTTGTAGTTTTTTGTGCATGCTCACACGAAAAAGGGCAGCTTTTGCTGCATCACGGACGAAGAACAATGAGGCACACTTATCAATGGGAGTGCTGTGCTTATGGTTTCACATTAAGAAAACAAGAGAACGAGAGATTGAAGTCAGGCCTCACATTATCCATTCCCTGCCACAAAAAATCAACGGATGAGTAATGGCATGAAATTGAGGGTCTCCAATAAAAACAAACTTCCCACTATGATGGGTTTAGTAGGTCCTGTGATACTAACATGTACTGTTTGCTGCAGTGGTCAGAGTGTATGAAACATAGCAGTGATGACCATGAAGCCTTGGTCCAATCCAACAGATGAGCTACCGTAGCTCAAACTGCTGAATAGGTTCATGCTGGTTCTGACACAAAGGTGTCAGAATGCACAGAGGATCCCAGTTTGATGCGTTTGGGTCTGCATGGGAGTGCAGAGCAGCCAGAGTGACCCATGCTGACCGCTGGCCACTGCTGGAACTGCCACCAATGAGCACATGAGCAGCAGAACAGGACCACAATGTAATGGAATCAGGTGGCCCGGTCTTCTGGATCAACTTCTTCTTTTACAACACATGAAGGATGGGGTGTGAGTGGATAACTCACCTGGGGAACACATTGCCCCAGATCCACTATGGCTCATAGTTTGAGGAACATGGCAACGATTTGGAGCTGTTGCCTTGACATACAAATTCTCCTGATCTCAGTCCAGTCTGCCTTCTGTGGGATGTGATGGACAAATGAGTAGTATCCATGAAGGCCCCACCTCACAATTAGAAAGAGCACTGGGTTGGTGCCAGCTACTACAGCTCGCCAGGATAGGCCATGTGGGGGGTTATGGATGGATGGATTGGTGGCAGGATGGATGGATTTTGGCAGCAAAAGAAGGACCTACAGATTACCAAGCAGTTTGTCATAATGTCATACCTGATCAGTGCAAGTCTCACAATAAAAGCACAGTTTACACCCCCCCCCCCCTCCCATATAAACTTCCTGTTGCAGCATGTAAAGCAGGTTGGGATTGAGGCTTAATAATCATATCTGAGGACGATCGGCGTGTTTGAACTATGGAAGACAGAATGTATTTATTTCCTTTGCAGAGGCTTTTGATGTGGACACTGTGTAAACCTCTCACAGGTTTATCCACACTCATTAAAGAACACACACACACACACACACACACAGAGGTGCGTTGCACAGGTGGACAGGTACACAAAGAATTTAATGGGAATCCTCAGGACAACAATGTAAACAACCTAGGTCTGCAGTGCAGACTGCAGTGCACCAAATGTGGATGACAGCTCAGAGGAGCCCACAGATAAGAAAAACCCCTCTGAGAAGCAGCTAATCATTTATTGCCCACGGGGGACAGAGACACGGAGCAAAGTGAGGATTACAGCTCAGCCATGCCACCCCCCCTCCCCCTACAACCCCCCCGCTATCCCATCTGCATCATCGCTCCACATCTGTTCCTCCACCACTCAGGCTAAACATGGCCCATCAGTTCACTCTCACAGGTGAGCTCCCTTTATATACTGGCACTAACAGACAAATGAACACACCGTCATTTTCTCACCGATAATTCCCCTCGACAACAGGTTAAATGGAGTGCAGTCTGGACGGTCAATTGCAGGTGGAACGCTCAGACCAGGCGAGCGTTCACACTTCAGTCAGGGATTAAGGCCAGTGTTGCATTATGGTTCTGCCACTTAACTCCCAAGAATTTACTGACTATTTCTGAGTGAAAGCCAAGACATCTGAAGTGCTCACTGGTGACTGTTTGAGCAGGAGCTATAAATTGAGCTTTCTCCATGAAAGAAACATCCATCCATCCATCCATCCATCCGGCTTTCATACTGCTTTTTCTCTTTGGGTGAAGGCAGAGTAAAGGCACACTAACTGGACAGAGACGGACAGTCACACACACATGCACGCACGCAAACACACACACCGCAGGGACAACGAGCAAACTTGACAAAGTATGATTCCACTTGGGTGCAAACTTTCTTGCTGCAGGGTGACACAGTAATATGAGCCAATCACCAGCATCCAGCAGACTAACTTTTGAATTTCCAAAGATTAGATTTTATTGATGCTTATTGTTTTTTCTCAAAATGTACTTTCGGCTTCATTTGTGTCAGCAGCTGACCTTGGCTACTAACGCAGCAGATATCCATAGCCTAAGTTTGAAGCCAGTGGAGCCACATCATGGTTAGTCACAACTGATAATTGACAAAACTCTGACAAGATGTTTGGGACGGTCCAAAGCGATTCATTCTGTTTGAGACATGCGCTAACTTAAAGCCCCTTGCTGAAAATAAGCCCAAGGATACTTCAGGCCTGCTAATGGTCTTTTGCATTAGCAGAAGCTAGTGGGTCTGCTAATGGCTTCGCCTATTAACAGGAGCATACGAGTCTGCCAAAGGGTTGTCCAGTTAGCAGTTAGCTAATGGGCTTTCCATCCCTAATGGATCAGTTAGTGGGTGTATTTTTAGCAGAAACTCGTGAAGCTGCAAGATTCAACGGGTTATTGACATGCTATGAGCTGTTAAACAACAGACCCGATCCACTCAAAGAGTTCATGAAGTGCTGTTTGAATGGTCAGTGTTGATCATGTGGACAGACAGAAGTATTTCAGGTAAATGCAAATGATTCAGGTAAAAAAAACGACAATCTTTGGATGTGTCACAGGTTGTGATAGCAGAGGAGCCAATATCAACAGTAAATCAAAGAATTTATTCTGCTTGTAGGCTCCTCTCTTCTTTTCTGACTTCTGCGGCAGTTAACGCTATAACTTTCACTTGGCCTCTATTGTTTTAATGTGTTGAATTTTGGGGAGGCAAACTTGATAAATTGGTTAAAGTCTTTATTGCCACCAGAACTAGAAAACTTTTAAAATGAAACTATTGGAATTGATATCGCATTTACAGAACAAAAAAAGAAATAGATATGAATAGTCACAGATAATTACAGATATGTGAATCTGGATGTCTGAGTCGGGGTGAAATATGACAGAGCTCCACCGAAGGTCATCCGGGACACTTTGGTGAAAGGAGCACAAAAAGAAGCTTTTCATAATTTTTGATCAGAAAAAAGCATTTTACCACTGGTGGTGAGATTCTACCATTGATCTGATTCTAATTAACTTGTGTTTTTGGAATTTCTCATTTGCAACCATTTTTTTTTTCTAATTCAGTATTCTACAAGAGGGTAAAATTTTTGACTGAACAAATTTTGGTGGATGACAAACAGGATAACTTTTCTTTTTGAGGTTTTGAAAACTTAAAAAAACCCAACAACAACCATTTGTATGTTTCTGTGAATGTTTTCTTGTGGTCATCTTTAACTGGCCTTGTCAGATGCCACTCAGCAGTGATGCTTTTGGGCATTATTATGACAGTAACAGAAATATGTCCTTGCGTGTTTAATGGCTGGAGTTTTAAAAGAAAGTACAACTACTGAAAAAACATTATTTTCTCTGTAACCTATCATTGAGTTTAACTCTATTGTCCCAGCTCTAAAAGAAAGCTTATCATTTGTGTTTCCTGGATTTTAAAATGCTTGGTGTGGCGGCTAATGGAGCACCTCTGCAGCCTTTTGTTTCAACGGGAAAGAAGATTTTAAAAATTGCCTGCCTCACTGCTGTATGGCATGACTGCGAGTTAAAGAAACAGAATTCACAGATTAAATCCTTTTCCAAAGCTGAGTAGCCACGCACCCTGGTGATGACGTAACATTTACACAATAAGAATGGAATTAATCTCTGATGGTTTATTTGTTTACTTCTGATCATTTTTATGAGTCAGGGCTGAAGTACAGATGTTTGGGTACATCCTCAGTTGAAACTGGCAAGTCCTGAACTATAAACAAGTAACACATTTTGGAAAATGTGCATCAAATTTTTTAAGATGGACCTACTTTTTTTGCTCAGTGGCATCGCATCACAGAAGCCAATTTAAAAGTTATCAGGAATTATTCGATTGCTTTATCAACCTTTATTTCCATGAACCTTTTCACCGTGTTTGGGAAAAAAAACAACAACTCACATCTGACATTCTTTTGCTTGGAGAACCCAACAACAGTGGTTCCCATTTATATGTACTTGAAGCCACAGGTAACAGGTCTGCACTGCTGAGCTGTCTCACTCTACAAACATGTAGGCCGCAAATAATACCCTTCTGATTTCCCCCAGTAAAGTACCCCGTATAATCCACACTTGAATGAGATTAAACCAATAACATCCCCCCAGGAAATGTCTCCATTATGTGTGTTTTTATTAACCATTACTCATGTGCAGGTGCGGTTAAAAAAAAACACACACAGGCTAAATATACCTTTTTGCTTTCAGTGGGCTCTCACTGTTGGATTTATGACCTTTCTATTCTTTTCAGAGTAGGCATATAGCAACTCCCACCCCGCCCCACCCCACCCCGACCACGCCACCTCCAAGATATCCCACAGCGCTTGGCGGCAGTACAGCTGCAGCTGATTGTCAAGCGTCATAAAAACTCTGTAATCCAATGACCCTAAGCAGCCGCCATCAATCCAACATGCCACCAGCAGGCAGCCGGGATCGCAATGTGTCCCCCGAGTGCGAGCGGAGTGGGCCCCGGGGTCCCCCCCCCCCCCCCCCCCCCGAAGCCTGAAGCGATACGGCTGTTACTGTTGGAAACACCGCCATGCCATTTAATTTTACAGCGGAGGAAAATCAATAGCCATGAAAGGACTGTTTCAGAGTGTGCTCGGACAGTTTGCTATTACAATGTGAAAAATGCAGGTGGGGGGGGGGGGGTCAGAACTTAGTGCTGTGATGGGATCATGAGAAAAACCTATTAAGTACAAAGAAGCTTAATGTCAGGTGTCATGAGGATTCCTGAATCAATCACCACAGTAATAAAAACAACTTTCAACCCCCTGAGCGGCGCTACTATATATTTGTAGTTTTCCAACTTGGGATGGAAGGGTCGCCTTGAAGGTTGTCGCAAATAATCACAATCAGAGCAGACCTGGAACACTTTTTCCCTGCTTTTGCCTTTTTTGAATGTTCCTACTTTTGGCTAACATTTGGCTTCCCTGTAATATTTATGAACAGCAGGATTGGAGATGGTGGCAATCAGTCAGCCTTGAATACAATCTGGGGGCATTTTCGATCGGAAGGGTGCGGGGTGTGGTGGTCAGGGGGTCACTGTTGCATAAAAAGCTCAAGCCTTTTCGCCCTCTTGAGAGACAGGGTTTCATTAACTCAAATTTCAATCAACTGGTGTACTTCCAGCCACAAACTTTGTTTTACTATTGATATTTTAAAGCCTTTAATTATGTATAGTCAAAGACTCAGCTTTGCAGAGATCAAATCAGGGATCAGAGTTGTACATCATCAGCTCTCACTCGTAGGGGAATTTCGCTCGATTCCAGTTTCCTCCCACATGCGCCTGAGGTCAATTGGAGGCTGACGAACAAGTATTCAAGTGGTTGCAACTATTGTAGACACATAAAATACAAGAACAGCAAGGCGACTGAATAGCACGTAATTAAGGTAGAAGCAAATGTTTCACCAGTCATGCGATACAAGTAATCGTACTCCTGCAAACCGTTCACACAGTTCGTTCCAAAAAATTCAAAACAGAGTAAATATACTTATTATTTTTATTATACTAGATACTGTGCATGAATGAAAAGGAAAACAAACATCAAGTATCACTGAATTTGTTTGGACATTAACGACCAAGCGGTGAAGGTACAGCCACAGCTTGAAGTGTTCTGCTGTTGCGGGCAAATTCAAACAGCAGTGAGTCCCTCCCTTCAATGTGACAATGGCGCCGTTGCGCGATTCAGCACCCGATGGAGCGTCTCCGCTCATGTTCAAGACAATTCACGTTGCAAATTTATGCCGGATCATTCAAATTAAACCAACCCCGATGTGTCACCACGATCACGTAGCCACATTTCTGTGCCTATTTGGTACGCAAAATATTGCGTTTATTCATGTTATTCATTTCTAATTCCTTTCAAGGCTGCGGTTGTGAGTGGGGGAGCTCCTGGCAGCGCTGTGTTTAGCGTTTTTGCGCTTCAAATCCGGTGCGTTGGGTCCCATTTCTGTCTTGCTCTTTTCCCACCGTCCTTCTGCCCCCCCCACCCCCCTGAAAGGCTGCCTGCAGACTGCAGAATACAAATGCAAGCCTCTATGTGGCTCATGAGTAACTGACAAGGCAGAAAACTGCATCTCCTGCCCGGCCTGGTCAGTGCCCCATGACCTGCTGTGGGGCCAAAAGAAAGGAAAAGAGACAGGGCCTGAAACTGGACTTCCGTTCTCCAAGAGACATTCAACACACTGTTTGCAGCTGTACAGGAAACTAGCCCTGAGCAGCTGAAGGAGCTAAGTATCCTCTTCAGGATGCGAAAGGTTAAAACTTGACTTGCACTTCTAACAGCTGACACAAACACATGAATAGATGAATGCTGATGATTCTTGGTGTCGACTCAAACTTTAAAAGTCACCAAACAGCTCTAAAATAGAAGCCTTTCAGTGAAACCCCCACCCCCAGCAAATTATTACATCAACTGTATTTTCAAGCAGTGAAAATTCAACTCAGAAAAATTGCATATTTAATTGAATTTGTAGACTTTTGGTTGCCTTTATTTTCAGTACTGAGCTTGTAACTAATTAGTGCAAGTTAGAAAGAGGAGAAATGATGTGATATACATGTTCTCAAGGCAGATTCCTTTACTGATGACATTAGTATCAGAGCATCTGGATGAACCACTCAGTGTTTTTACTCTTCAAGTTTGATCCAGCTGCTTTGCCTTACTTTGTGAGAGCAAGCTCATATAAGACATCTTCGCTGCTTACAGTATTTGTCGCAAGGAAACCACAGAATATCCATATTTAGACGCCATGAACACTGACCTCCTGGCGATCTTCTTCTTGCCAGCAGTCGATGGTGGTGACCCGAGCGTAATGATGGTCCGCAGTCAATGTTCTGGACCATGACAGCTTACCCTCTGGTGTAGCTTCCAGCGCCTCTTTGTGATTGGACCACCTAATGTGAATTGCTGTTCTCACAAGTTTAGAGAAACTATCACAAATGGTTGAATTAATCCCAACAATTAAAAAAATGAAAATATGACCAATCAATTTGATCATGACCACCTTTTATTACAAGGTGTTTGAGTTACTTTCAATGGGAATATAAAACTCCCATGAAAACTACGGTGTCAGCAGACATAGCCGAAACCACCCAAACTAAAGTTCTTACTCAATGTGTATTGCTTCCGTATTGCTGCGCACTTGTACTGCAAAGTTGGATTATCTCGCTGTCATTTTCTCCTCTTCTGTTTATTACTTTTATGAATATTATGGCCTTAGTGTGCCTGTGTCATCTTACAGACCTGTCCAATACAGTGACAATATTTTGAAGTTCCAAATAGTATCAAAGTTTCTACTTTTAACCACATTTCTACTGGTCACAATGACAATGGTAAGAGCTTATTAGGTAAAAGAACAACACCAGTTTTCAGACCAATGAGTATTGTACATAAAACCTCTTGTGTGTGTGTTAAATCAGTTGAAATTGTCGATGGATTCAATTCAGTCAGGACATAGTCTCCCAAAGTTCAATTCCAGCTAGTCAATGTGTAAGAGAAACTTTTTTTTGAGGCAGTGTTGACTTCGCTGCAGCAAAGTTAGCTTATTTCCCACTGACAGCTCCTGTCCTGCACAAGCTGCAGTTTTTTCAAAAAGTCTGAATGTGTAACGCACCATATTCTCCCCCAACAACCGTTGCCAAAGTGCGAGCGTATGAGTTCTTAAGTCCTATAGCAGCTTGCTATATGTCATTGTAAATTTGAATAGCGAGCTGCTAAGCTGCTCCCCTCCTGTGCGAGCGAGCTTCCACCTCCTGGTTGTCACCACTTAAACAGACCATTTCCACCAAGCAGCAACTCAGTGGAGTCACAGTTGCATCTTACACTTCTCACAGCGACAGGTCATTATTGTGTAAATTGCAGGTATATCAGTTTAATGTCGGTTCAATGCCATTCATTCAGACAGCAAACAGTCTTGATCATTTAAATGCAAGATATCAAGAGGTGCTCAGGAACACGGAAAATCACTAACTTTCAGAGACTCAGTAATAGCAAAGCAGGACTAAACATAAATATAATGGCACATAAATGGAAAACTCACCTTTGCTTGTAAGAATATTATCTGACATAGTGATTGAGTCTTGAGCCATTTAAATAGCAGAGGGAAGGGTTCACCCTGGATGGGTCACTGAGCTCCCATCATAAATATGACACAATCCCACAAACAGCAACAAAGTTTTGTCTTTTCTTCCCTGCCGACCTCAAGATGAACTCACCACATTTCATCGAAGCCCACCTGCATACTATGCGCGTTTAGAAATCCTTCCAAGTTCAGTGCGAGCCACGCTGTAAATGTGTGCAAACTGTAACGAGTCACTGAAAGTCCGACAAACTGGCATTTGGTTGAGAATGATGTGAAGCCTGATGTATGAGCCTTTAAACTGATGCAGCGACGCTTTAGACTTTATGATTTTTGTCATCATTCACATAAAATGAGATTGAGGGTGCCGCCCCACCGCTGTGTTTGAGGATAAAAAAATGAAAGAACCCTCCACCTATTACTCTGAAATCAAAAAAGTAAAAGGAAAAATATGTTAAGCTATTCTTGGCAGAGTAAATATTCATTTGGACTAGGTTTAAAGAACATAGATTGCACATATGTCTTCACAAATGAGTGCCGTTTCTGGTAATCCCAATGCCAAATACAAAGCAAGCCTAAACAAGTGATGGTTCTATTTGTTGGAAGAGAGCCATGACTTCGAGGAGAAGTGAAATATGGATGCAGCCCTTTTCACTCATCTCTGGCTTAATGTGTACTTTCGCCCCACTGCCTTTTACGTAGTGAATACAAGTACAAAACAGGTGTCTAAAGTGTGTTTTTTACCATATCTGTCACTGTGGATCACTCACAGTAGCGCAAATGACTGATTGCGAGTGAAACTTTTCCAGAAGGTCTCCTGATTATTTAAGAATCCGGAACACCTGAACAATAACCTGAACCACTGAAAGGAAAAACATGTAAAACTGATTCAGAATCAAAGTCACATTCTCCCACTATAGACTCATGTTAAAGGCACCAACGCAATGACTCAAATGTAGAGTTTAGTGTTGTTATTTATAATAAAAGCTTGACTTTGGACTGTGGGAGGTAGTAAGAATCCTTGGACAATTCTAGACGTAACATGCAAACTCACAAACTAATATCAACCACTTGCCCTCTACCAAGTAGTGTTTGCAATCTAAAGGTACACCTAAAAAGGCAAGACGAAGGGATCCAATCAGGAGTGACACTGAGTTTCCCTGATGTGAAATTACTACAGAGGCTCCTTGGCATCAATCTCTTTTTGTTTCCATTTTTCTGTGGCATTCCGACCGTTGCCTCATCCAAGAATGACATTATCGGGGGGTCACAGAAGAAGAGAAATATTGAAGGTAAGGCTGCCCTTTAGGTAAGTGCCTGAATTAGCCTCTGTGGGATTGTGATACGCACTCAAAGCTCAGATGTGCAATCACATTCACCGTGTCGCCCTCCCCTCTCTTATGTACATACAATGGGAATAAGTATATGCTGGGCCGCCGCATTAATCATTGCTTTCAATCAAATGGAATATTCCGCTTGCAACAATAAACACCCATTAGCTCGCAGAGCAGATGTGCAAATCTGCCACTGCACGACTGTTGCACCCTCTCAGTCGCCCCCCCTCCCCCTTTGCCCGCTGTATGCAGATGCCACGGTGGGTTGTGAGAAGAAGCAGAGAAAGTGAATGAGCAGTGGTTTAATTGGGCATGCGGCAGCGCCGGGATCCATTCTGACGAGATACAACTCGCATCAATAAGTAATGATGTTCTGCAGGCCTGTGAAAGCTCAGTGATACTATGTTTATGCACATGCGGAGCAGCCCGTTGGGTTCATGTTCGCACACAGATCTCTTTTGAGATCCAGCTGGCGTGGTTGATGGGAGGGGCTTTTGGAAGGCACCCCCCCTCCTGCAAAGCTTCCTGATTTTTCTAGCGTATATTCTGGAAATGCTCACTCACTAGTCATCAGCCAGCTGCCAACAGAGTGAAAATTCCTGCAAATATAGGTACGTGCAGGTCATGCTTGGAGGGAATGATGCTGCAAGGGAACATGCTGCTACAGTGCTGAATGTTCTCCCAGTGAGGTTGACTGGTTAGAGGCAGCGACTCTTTTGTCTATAACAAAGTCTCACTGCAATATTTCACATTGGTCCATTGACCACACTATATAGCTCTAGTGCTTAAGTCCTTGTCCACAGAAAAAAAACCACTGCCGATAAACTTCAATGAATGACTTCAAAGTGAAAATGTCTGTTTGGAAATTTCTGTGATCTTAAAACCCAAAGTATTTTTGATAGCTGGAGTAATTAATCTCTGTCTCGTACGGGTGTCATAACTGTGGCTTGCAGACCAAAACAGGCATGCGGGAGGCCCCAGTCCGGCCCTGCAGCAAGAGAGTGTAAAAACAACACATTGGAAGCAGTACCAGTTTTTATTTTGAAAAACCAGCCATAGTTTCTGTTTTATTTATTTATTCATTTATTTGCTGGGGCCACAGAGTAACAAACATGTGGCTTAAAAGGTGCATTGAAAGGATGAAACCAATGAAACATGACAGCTACAAGTGCATACAGTCACATTCTGACCTGATAACTTGGTGAAGAGTTTAACGGCATTTAAAGTAATTCTGTCCTACATCATTTTTAGCCAACGATGCACTTCTCTACACTTCCCTCTGACAGCTTTTTTGAGACAAACCTTCAGCATTACACTTGTCATTGATCTTGGGTAATGAGTTACTCAGAAAAGTAACTTGTAGTTTCGCTTACTTCCCTGTCAATTACAAGGACTCAAAGTGAAGCAAGATTATTGTGGTGTGGCTTTACTGATTTGGTACGCAGCATCCAAACAGCCCAATGAAACTCTTGAAAACAGAAGTTAATCTGCATCAAGCAATGCTCATGCATGAGAGCTACTCAAAACAGACTTGTGCACAAGGTATATTGATGCTTCCAATATCCAGAGATGTAGAAGTTTAGTAAAATAACAGCACAAAGCCATAATTTCCTTTCTATGACCCTGGATGGTGGTGACGGGTTTGACCACACAAGTGGTGAGTGATTGACACTTGCATCCCAACTACATTAGAGAATTTGTTAGAATGCTAGTTTTTCCTTCTCTTTGATTACATCAGACGTGTATCCTGTACTTGACAAGTACTTGGCAAGTACTCTTTTCTCTTCTTTGGTGTTAGCCAGCTGTGAGGTAACAAAGCGTGTGAAGAGTGTTCAAAGCACCTCTGCCAGGTAGGTGGGGGGACTTCAGACTACCACAGGTCTTTGAAAACAATTTTATACATTTGAGCATCTCATTATTACAAGAGCATCTTCACCTCTGAAAACAAAACAGTGACTTGTAGTTTGTGAACCGAAATATCATTTTTTTCATTGGCACAGATTGACTGTACCAGCAGTGACAAATGAATCCCCTTCCAGGAAGGAGCCTGTCGAATCGAAGCATTTTTAGAATTGCCATGCAAAGCACAACTCAGCCCAATAAGAAAACTTCTACCGATTAATGGACTTGCAGAAGCAAAAGATCCCATAGTTGTGGTGCCTGTGAGACACTTGCTGACAGTTTACATCAGTCCTGCAGGATACATCCGTGGCAAGTAAAGCCTAATGAATATTCCCAATATCAGTGTAATGGGAATTTTGCATTCTGCACCATTGATGGTCACAGTCTACCTATAGAGACTTCCGGTCCTCCACATGTGAACTTGGCAGGTCTCGAATAGAATCAACCTGCAAAGACCACATATTGGACGAACACCCGAACCACGACAGACAGCAGCACAGTGATGAGAGGATTCGTGATGACACGAAGGCTCGCAAGTCATGCAGTCGTTGCTGCAGTCTGTGAGAGAGACAGCTCCCTATATATGAATGGGGCATGCGCATACTGCACAAAACACAAAGAACAACAGCGGAAGCGATTGTGTTGCTTGTGGCATTGTGGGATAATGATGGTGGAGCATCTTCCTTTCCACACCTCTAAGAATCCAGTTCAGACTTGTGACCTGCACCTGACAAGTTCTTTGCATACAATCAGCCGGATGGACTCCGAACGCTTCCTAACATTGAGAACAAACTTTTGCTCCATGTCTCACTGCGTTTTTATTCAGAATCAGCCATATACTCATTATTTGCATATGCAAACATCGCAGCATCAATCACACACTCGTGCAAATCCTCTTCAGTCAGACACTACACGGTAAGATCGGGTGGCACAGTGTCCAGATGTTCAGCTACAACATGATAATCACAATGCGCACATCAAGCTGTACACTGCAACAGTTAAAGGGAAGAAAATCTGCAGGAGACGCAGCTGTCTGAGTCAAGACACAAAGTGGGGGCTTGAGAACACACTGGAGATTTCCACAAGTGCTTGATCACATCTTGTGGGACAATTTCACCACCAGAAAGTGATTAGTATTTATTTTCTGGTTAGGACAAAACAATTTAAATGTTGTTTTTTCCCCCCCTGTTACTCGGGAGAGTTTCAGGAACTGAGGCAGAAGTTGGCAGAGAAGTGTGTATTTTACACAACCAATAAAAACGTGCCCCCCCCCCCTTTCAGGGATTTCATTAATGCTGGCATTTTTTTGTGGCAGACTGTTTTCAACTCCCCCAAACAACCTTCCGAGAAGGAGGACATTTATTGCAGTCACAGAATAACCTGGTGTAAATCCAGCGGAGGTCAAGGTGGACCAATCACCCATGAAATAATCCTGGGCTGTTTCACCCTTCAATTCAAGAGAACTTTCCATTTTCTGCACACAACAGTAACCCTGTCCAAGAGCATGTTGTTTTGATTTAGATGGCATTGGAACATAAAAGAAATCACACACATTCATGTGTTCGTTTATCCATGAAACCTGACTGAATGTTAAGGGGCACCTGATGTACTCCCTGAGGATTGCGAACACAATCCATTACCATTATCTGCCAAATTTAACGATTAGATTATTACTAAAGCATTGAAACTTGGCTAGCGCAAAATAGCTTTACGTAGAGATTAAAGAATCTGTTATAAATTATGTGAGTGTTTGACAACATGCAGGTGTGTTTTTGCGGAGAACAAGTAGTCTTACAGAGCATCAGTTTCTGTTTGCTGGAAAAAGCCCAAAACAGCCACAAAACGCAGCACTGATGCATTCCGACACTATGTTGAGTAATTCTTCACCCTCACACTCCACCACACAGCCTATGGACCTGTACCCCCCCCCCCCCACACACACACACACACACCCAACCCTTTTTTCTCTTCCCTGTAACCATCAACCATCCCTCTATCCTAAGCCTGCTGCACTCTACATTTTTCTGCCCGTGGGGCTCACACTGGAACGAGGTGGTAGCGGATAGTGGGCCGGTGACCAGAGGGTGAAGGCTACAAAATGAGGCAAACCACAAGGAGAATGGGCCCCCATTGTGGTGCCCTTATAATTTGGACAGGTGGAAGTGGCCTAAAACGCACCCTGATCCCTCCCCCTCCCTCTTCCCCTTTCTCCTGTCTCCCTTCTGCAGAGGTCCTTCTGCAGTGCCATGGTGGACGAGCTCCGGGTTTCCCTCAAGTGCCAGCGCCGGCTCAAACACAAGCCCCAGCCACCTGTCATGGTGAAAACAGAGGAGGTCATCAACATGCACACCTTCAACGACCGACGACTGCCAGGGAAAGAAACCATGGCCTGACGTGGGAATCTCAATCACTTTCTCACCCTCTCTCATGTACTGAGGTGGTGTGCCAAGACTCTGGGGAAAAGGGATTGGGTAAATGGTAAAAACGGGTGGTGGGGTGTCACGACTGACAAGTTAGGCTTACTTTAAGGATAGAGCAGAGTTGTTTTGCAGTATACTGATGACATGTCATTTTGTGTTTCTTTATAATTAGCTAGGGATAAGAGATTCAACAATATTTCCTGTGGAAATAACTTGAACCTGGGTGAAATTTTTCAGCGAGTTACCTCATTTACTCTTAAACACTTTAACGAATAAGTGAACTACAGGTGGCAGGTTTTCCAAACCCAAGAGTTGGGGAGAGAGAGAGAGAGAAAAGAGAGAGAGAGAGAAAGTGAGATGGTTCTGGGACGAGGGTTGAAAGTGAAGCCGAGAAAAAAGGGGTCAGTCCATCCCTTCAATATGTTTAAAAAAAAAAGAGAGAAAAAAAAGTCACAAAGAGTCGAGCCCACCGTCATTAGCTGCTGCTCACTCAGTCTTTCACCGCACAGCTCAAACAGAGGCTGGTCGGGCAGCACCGGGAGCACCACGGAGGTCGCGACCGTTTTCCTGACGCTCCAACAGCGTGATCGGGGGAGAAGACGTTCCGGAGGATTGTTGTTTTTTTTTGTTTTTTTTTCTTTTCAAATGTGAATACAAAAACCACACAGTCTCTCGACCTATTCAAACCCGAAACCCTGGAGATGACAGCGAGCTCGGTGCTCGCAAACTGTACAGAGAGGCATTGCTTAGTCACATATGATATTGATTGACATTAAAAATGGATATAACTGTATATCATCCATCAGGCAATAAGTGATATCATTTATTTGTGTTTCAGAGTACTAACACTTTTAGTCTTTAATAAGGGGAGGGGTGGGTGGAGGGAAGTCTTAGAAGCTATATGATGAAATTCAAGCAGAGAATGCAGTACTAGGGGCAATATAGTGAGCTGTTGATGTCCATGTTTCAGTAAGTAGATGCAAAGAGGATTCTATGGAGGTGCTTTCAGACTGTGAGTGGTTGCCATTGTCCACAGTATGGTAAGAGCTGCTGTCCGTCATATCAAGTCGTCTCCTGTCGTGCTTCTTGGGCTCAGAGCGCAGGTAAGCAGGATCCCCCCCCCCCCCCAAAAAAAAAGGGTTGCCAGTTCATCACAGTCCAAACATATGGTGAGACACGATCCCACCTACAGCTGCTTCAGAGTCAGCAAATGAGGGAGCATACCCCATACGCACAGGGAGAACATGTGGAAAAAAAACCAAAAAAACAGCACAAAGAGGTGCCACCTGGGTATGAACCAGGTCCCTTATAATTTTGAGGAAAGAGTGCTAGCAACTTCTCCAACTGTGGTGCCCAAAGTGCGGTAACCACAGCAAAGACAGAATCCTGAAATGTCTGTTCGACACACAATCAGTGTCAAATAAAAACATTTGATGACAGGACTGCTCATAGGGGACTGGCCGGTTGTGTCACAGGGGGCGCTCTTGCCCAGGATTGATAACAGCTCCAAATCATCCTGCGTCGTGTGTATGAAACCTTTTAACCGAGTGAGCCCAACCTTTCCTAACCGCAAGCTCCCCCTTTGATCTTTGGTTCACCAGAACATTGTGGTGAAGCCAAATACAGTATTTGCCAAAACACACACTAACACAAAAACGCAAACCAGTGAGGGGAAAAAAGAAACCCAAAGATTTTTGGCATGTCTCTGCAGCCTGGTCCCATTATGACTTTTTGTGAAATGTGCAATTATTAATTAACATTTTAGGAATCAAAGATTTAAGAAAATCTATAAAACACACACACACACACACACACACACACACACACACACACACACACACACACACACACACACACACACACACACATTTAATCTTTTATCTCTCTCGGGCAATTTCTCCTCATGGGCTTCTGGACCCCAGGTTGTGAACTGCATGTTTCAGTGGATGACTGTGATTTTCAGCAGACTCGGTGCCTGTAAAGTCCCTCCCGCTGTTGCTATGCGTCTGCAGCACTCAGGGATCACAGCAGCACAGAGCCACGTTCATCCACCTGAGCGTCAGCCCCCCCTCCCCCCCCCTCCCCCGAAAGCAATGAGGGCATCCACTCGCTGTCTGAAAACGCCTCACATGCTGGCCGGAAGGAACTACGGAACGGTGTGGGCACAGCTCGCCGTGTCTAAATTCACAGCAATCACACTCTATTTATTGGAAGTATTTATTGTTTTTATTTATGGACAAATCTAATTTATAGCTCTATGGACTGGACGTTCACTGCTGCAGTGAATACACCTCATTTCAGCTCTGTATGGGTACACGAGTTTTGTTTTTCGGCCATCTGCTGAGTGTCGAGTCTCCAAGTTCATTTTGTTTCTCCGTGGCTTTTCTTTTTATGTTTCCCTTCCGTTCGCAGCAAAGCTCCACATTTACTTGTGCAAATGCAATTTCTATGAAAACGTGTTTTTGTACGAAGAGAATCAAAATTTTGTAATGATTTTTATCAACACGAAACACACCGACGTGGAGCATCGTCCGTGGCTGAGGGATGGTCCTCTAAGCTGGTAGTCCAGGAGGCTTTCCCCAGACTCCAGATAGAGTCAACACATGCACACGCACGTGCACACAAACACATGCACACACACACACACACACACACACACACACACACACACACACACACACACACACACACACACAAACACACACACA